>JAQFZX010000031.1:0-133824 GCA_034682405.1 Hydroisotoma schaefferi | reverse complement strand
TCTTAGTGTTGTCGTAGTTATCTTGTCGTAGTCGCTAAGACAGCATAACTTTACGACACCTACGAACATCAGCGCCCAGGATAATTTGTAATACATTAAATGGGGAGAGTTTTAAGTTTCCGGTTGATTTAGGAAAGATTTATACTTTTTAAATTCTGATTAGAGCAAAACGTTAGCTGTCTCCAATTGCATTTTTCTCTCCTAAAGGATGTGGTCATTTCCTTCTACTTTTCTGTTCGATTGATTCAATAGGAAATGGAGTAATGGAAAGAATCAAAGCTAGCTTAAACTAGCTGATAGTTATTTAAACAAAATTAGATACGCCTTGCATTTACTCTACCTTCAATCAGTGACCTTAAGATAGGTTAAACTAACTTTGGGAAATGTGACAGTCAGTGCAGTGGTAAAACTGCTGCATGATCGATCATAAAACCTTGAAAACCTCAAAGCCAAACCCAAAAGTTATACAATAAATCTCTTAAGTACTTAGTCACTTTTGTGGGTTGGTTGGTATAGATTGTTAAACTTAACTCTAACGGCCAAGAAGTAGTTGTACGTTGGACTAATTTGATTATCTAGATCATTTTTAGCTGTTTTTATCATCTCCTGTCTTGTTATCGCTGAACTACCTTGATTACCTTATCGCCCCCGCTTTCATTGTTTTTATACTTTTTTAACTGCCTCCAATGCCACATTTGGGCAGTTGGACACTGCCCAACGGACTTTTGAGGGCATTAAGCATTGAGTTATCGTGTATTTTAAAGTTACATTTTTCATCATTTTTGCTACCGCATTGATAACTGTAGGTGTTATTTCTGGTTTTAATTTTTTCTCAGTTTTGATTAAAATGTGGGTGAAGAAACTAGCTATTACAAAAAGATTTCCCTGAAAGTCTCTAAACTTTATAAGCTATCGTAGTAAAAATGCCATATAATTGGATATAAGCTGTGTGAATTTAGCTTGGCAAATGGCGATAGAATTATCTATGATATTGCGATACTTTTTGGGGCAGATTAAAAGCATTCGATTTGTGGTTATGCGTGAAGTTAAACTAAAATAACGAGTGGGTAATGTGCGGATTTACTGATTTGTATGTATTTATCCTTGACGGTTTCAGAATCCCGTTTATAGTGACGGACTGTCACGTAAGAGATGGATTAGGATGGGCTGAAGAGCTGCTCGTAAACTCCTTCGGGTGTCCAGTAGATTCTGAGATCCTTCCACCATTTACCTACGAGCCTAATAAAGCTAGTGTAGAGTTTGCCGCACACAAGTTCCCCTACAGCCCCACAGTCTACTATTCTTGTTCCGTTAAGGTTTGCAAGAGGAGTGGGGGTGGCTCGGATGACCCCAAGAATGACAGCCCTAGTTGCCTTACCCCCGTTTGCCAAGGGTCCAAGAATCTCAGGGAAGCCAGTTTTAGCAAATTTAAACGAGATGCAAGTAACTCAGATGAACCTGCTACTGTTCAGGTGAGGGGCTTTATTAAGCATTGCTGTAAAAAAAATGCCAGCACGACGCTCTGGAAGACAATCCGCGCCTTATGTTGCCTCCGGTATATTTCATAGCTCCAAGAAGTTCCATGGTTTTATTGAAGTTTTAGGTTCTACTTGTCAATTTTTTTTGAATATTGCAAGACAGTGTCTGTCCATTGTAAGCTGCTTTTATTTATTCAGTCTAGTTCGGATAGGAAGAAGGAAAAGTTGTCAATAACCTTCATTTCAATGAGATACTAAGGGTGTTGAAGATGTAAGATGAGATAGCGTTATTTTTCTTATTATTTGCCACAGAATCCTTAGTTCATTAACTTTTTTTCTCAAAAACCCACACATCTTCTCTGACCACTAGCGACAGACGAGCACTCATGCTTCGTTAAGATGGAAATAAGATAGGGAATTAATTCTTTACATTTTATTTTACTTTAGTTTACGTAGCACGAATAAGATATCAGTTATTGTCTGGACTGATTGCATGCATAATAAATCTACCAAGCATATTATTATTATTCTTTCAGTTCCCATAATTATATTTTCTGTCCATCTACTTTTGAACTTTTCAAAGCCACAATAATTTTACGCAACTATTTCTGAGTATAATGAAGTAATCTAAAACGTGGGATGATACTTCCTGGTAACCTTGAACTTTACTTTATTTGGCTTTCATCATTTTGTCCAAGTGGCCGACGGGAATTTGACATTCAGACAAACTCCTACGTCCTTTTTACACAGAACCCACCCAGCAAGTTGTGTACACATTCTGTACCATAAAAAAGATGGGCCTTGCTTGTTTTATTTAACAGCGCAAGCCGCTTGTGTCTATATCCTTCACTTTTATTGTGTCGGTAATGATGACATTGATTGATTTTTATCAAATCTGTTGATAGATCGATATTCTACTGACACGTGTATGTTATCTTATGCGTTTTTCTGGTCGTTCTAGGTCTACAATGGACTGTGGGTGAACGAGAATCCGGAGGCGGATGAAGCGGCCGATAAGGCTGCCGATGTTCTGCGTGAGAAACAAGCCCGTGGTGAAGTGTTGTGTTTCAAACAGCGGGACTTTGCGCTTGCCATAGCGATCTCCGGGTTAATCCTGATGATTGCCGTTATCCTTCTACTATTTATTCTATGTCTGAGACGAAGACGAGCTTTCAAATCGTCCAGTGAGACGGGTTCCAGTTCTATTTACTCCGGGTCGGGAACAAACTTCACGGGGAATACCAAGGGGGGCTATACTAACACTGCTTATTCACACTCTTCCGACTAATTACTAACATTATAAATATCATAGAACATAACACAATTACCACTACTACTACATGAACAGGTTCACTAAACCTTTTTGTACTTTTCTAGAGAAAAAATAAGCTTTTCAGGTACTCCGGGGAGGTTTGAGATTCGAATCGGCTTTGGGATTTTTCGGGATTCAGTTTTAATACCAAGAAATGAAAGTAGCTGCACAATTTTTGGATGGGAGAAAGATAATTTAGAAACCGGTGAAGATATTGTCATTAGTTTTGCTACTTTTTTTTAGTATTCAAAGGCTCGTTTGGCAAGGCCTGTATTAGTCAAGAATTTTAATATTTCGCCTGATAGAATGATAGGCGTTTAGTAAATTGAGTAGATCCAAGAAACCAGTATCTATTTTTACACTACTGTCAAGCACACACACACACACACACACAGACACACACACACATGCCATTACAAACAAAGGCACGGGAAAGTATATTGATAAAAAACAATGCATTTAAAATAATCCAAAAAATGAGAAAGAAGCTTTACTTTTGATCGCTTTAGTATTAACATGCACAAAAGGAGGAACTTAGGGCAGAAACGAGCTAAATGTTTGTTTGGATGAAAGTCAATGTTTTATTTAAAATACAATTTAGCTTACCTGCTTTCACCACACCACAACCAGCCTTAGTTTTATAACTGTGTAATGTTAATCATCCCATTAATATTCTCACCAGAAGACGAAACCACCCCAGAAAAACGAGGATTATTGTTAACCATTTTGTTGTAAAACGAGCCGTTTTTTTGTACTTAATTAGCCCTCCGTATACATAAACACATCCAACTGCTATTATTAAACATATAGTTTAATGATGATGATGATGATGAATTGCCATATTTTAGTTTGTACTGACTAATGTTTTTGTTAATAATTGATTAAAATAATTGTGGAGCAGTAAAGCGTTGGCTAGCTTTGATGATGCTATGCTGCTCTTGTTTGGTTGTTGCTTTTTATATAAAAATGAATCATTACGAAAATAAGTATTTTTTTTGTGGATTTTATTTCATATCAAATTAAACAGACAACAGCAACAGTTGAAACAAACCTTTTTTAATTCTATTGAAACCCGGTGGAACGTGGATCTAGGTAGTATTTTTCCAAGAAATCCGTCCAGTCTGAGGTTTCAAATCAATGCCGTTGTTCTTCAGAAACTTCATCTGTGGAATAACAGGTAGTTGTTACTCAGCCAGACATGAGTCTAACCTTGGAGAGGGTGTGGAGCGGATCTATAGTCTGTATAGTTTATTTTTACTTACCGACCGATAAGACCCACCCATGCGAGAGCTGTATAAAGTATACTGAAAGATCAAATAAAGTTTCGAATCGATGAAAAATAAGTGGAGATCGTTTGGTGGCTAGACTGGTCATTGGCTTTGTTAGATGATGATGGCCATGGCTAGAAAAATCGAAGGAACAGGTTGCCTTTTTCAGCCGACATCAGCACAATCCCCCACCAACCATGATCATCTTGGTTGTTTCCTTCTTTCGGTTAACTGATTTCTCCCAGAATAAAATCAACGAGGTGGGTACTTACTTACACATGGGGGTTGTATAAGTATAACTACTGTGACTTAAAGTCCAAGTCTGAATCTATGTGATTCGTTCTATTGTACTGTAGTATGGCTGGCAGTGGCAGAAAGTGAAAGTAGAAATGGAAAAGAATAAATGAAACGGACACACAAATGGTGATCAAGCTCGTTCGACCGGAGAAGAATCAAGCAACAGCCGCACAATATTACTATTCCTTGGAAGAAACGATCGTATCCGTAATAAAGAATATCCGGGTTTTTTTACGTATTGTTACAAGAATTGACAATATCTTTCCCTTCGTCACGGCACACCGGAGGAAAGTTACATTTTTTAGAATGAAAAAAACCTCGAAAATATTTGTCAACCTGGCTGCACATAAAAGCTACTTACGAACAAAAACTTGGGATTTATTGTTGTAAAAATGTCTTTCCGGAAGGAATTCAGAAAAGATGAAGTTTTTTATCAAGCGACTGTTGGTAAAATAGACTTCTTGCTATTACCCTTCTCGTTTTATTTTTATGGAATAATAATGTTTCATTGGTAATAAAAGCATAGTCGGGCATTTAATGAGAATGAAATGAACTTTACTTGAATTTTGCAACCAATTATTTAAAATAAATCAAAAAAGGCTGTCAGGTTTCATTTAGTTTTAAAATTGCATTAGTATCGGTTATGTTCATTTTTTTGGTTTAAAATGTTTTCGAATGACCAAAGACTGTCAGATTCTGGGCTAAAACTTTATACGACACTCGATGAAAATGCACGTCAGAATATATATGTGCTTTTATTACAAATACAACGACAAACAACTTACTTTAATTCCGCCTCTCGTCTCTTTAGTTTAGATGGATGGAAACATGGAAGGAATGAAACCTGTGTTTGTCATTTTTCTGCTGTTCCTGTCTTCATTCACTCACAGACTTTACGGAACCACAATGTACATTTCTTCAACTGTAACTTTCCTCATTGAGTATTTTTTTTTTAAAGTTTTTACCATATTTTTAGTATTCAACCCATTCTATTCTAGATATAAAAGATGACACAAAGAAAGCACGGCTATGGCTTTCGCCGTCATAGCCTAAGAATCAATAAGTATTCTAACATCTCCTTTCTTAAGTTTCGGAAAATGGGATACGGTACCATGTAAAAACTACGAAACTGCTTATCAAAAGTTTGGCCTATAGCAAAGGAAAAAGTTCTAAAACGTCACCTACGTTCAACAATTAGAGTCCAAGAATTCTTCATGGAACTTGTATATAAATCAGGGAAATTGTTGCACACGTCTTCGGTGAATGTTAAGAAAAAAGCTTGTTGAATAAACTGGTGTAAAGCTGTAAAAAAATTCTCACCGGATTCTTTAAGGAATTATTCAACCTTGGAATTGGAATAGAACTATGGGGTCCAGCTCGACCGACAACAGTTGGAAATTTACGATGAATCGATCCAAGAAACATAAATAAATATTTTGGCATTTATTGTAGAATAGCCGAGGCATTTTTATAAGCTACATATGGTGGAATGCGGTCCTGAAAATTGCTTTCTACTCTACCCGAATTTTTTGGCAGGAGAAAGCCTTCATCTTCTAGTATTCTGGAGTACAATCCCTTCCTGCAGTTTCAAAGACTCTGAAATACCTATGATATCTTGCTACTCTGAACTACTTATCTTATGCTCTATTGTATTGTAACTTGGCTTGAGAAAGTAACGAGTGTTCGTCGTTTCAGAAGTAGCTTCGACCCTTCTTGATGTCCTCCACAATAATAGATCCTTCACTATCATGGAGGTATTTATCTTTGGAATTTTTACAACCGGTGGGGCTAAAATATTATGGCTGTGTTGTTTGGTCTGGTATGTGTGCTGGCATGAGGGAAAAACAAGTGTTTTCCCAAGGCTTCTTCTAAGTTGGCCGAGTATCTTCAAATACGAAGGATATAGCATTTTAACCAAGTTGTTTACCCATAACTCAAACGGAGTCTGGAGGATTTAACGGGACAAGAGGAGAGATTTATTGTTATTTATAGGAGCCATTTCGATACAAGGTTATACAGATGTAATTAAATACATGAATAAAATAGTGCTTTCAGCTAAGGTTACAATATAAACCGTGCACTGCACATGGAGCGAGTGCAATACAAGTAATTTATGGGAACATTTTCTAGAAATTTGAAATTGAGTGTAAATGTTGTAAAAATACTTCTAAACAAGCACATTCTTAGAAAATAAATTATTAAATAAAAGCTTTGCTACGCAAGCCTTCATAATTTTAGTACAACAAATCAACTGAAAAATAGCATTAAAAACAGATATTCATGATTACCTATCTAAATCTTTATATAAATCCACTTGCCAATTGCAAAACTCTCTCAGGAGAAAATAAAATCAAGAGGCCAATCGTATTATCTAAAATCCCTTGAAAGAAATGCAGTTTAAAAATCGTTTCAAAATCAAAAAAGGTGTAGCTTCCAATCCCCATACTAAACCTCGTAGGTCTCAAAGCACCAAACTTCCTTTGAAAATACTTTCTTTGCAACACGCTAGAATTACAATAGACAGAGACTACGAAAAGACGCCATTGCTTCAACGCTTCCTTGCAACCTTCATGGACCTGAATCCCAAGCAATACTAAGATAAGCGCAGCCAGCGTCTGACAAATCCACAGCAGTGGCATCAGTCCATAGATATACCACGGTAGAATTGAGTACATCCTTATGACCATGAAACTGAGCATCGATAGGATGATGTTGATACTCCCGTTCAGAATGGAATTCTCCGTGTTCGTGTACTCCCACGTGGTACTATTGACAATTATGAGCTGGGTGAATCCATGCAAAACTTGATCCAGAACTTCAACTCTGACGACGCTGTTTGGAAACCTTTGCCCTTTTATGTATGAGAGTCGAATGTGGTCAAGTAGTTTCACTGATTCTATGAGAAGGATGACCCTGAATATTAGCAGGGTGAATTCGGTGCTTGCCATCCTTAAGCCTTCTACCGCTACAGGGTAAAATACCACTAGAAACAGGACATGGATTCCCAACCGGTAGACTAGTAAGTTGACGGTCTCAGAGCTGAGGAATTGTCTGAGTAGGATCTTGAAAGGGTTCATTTTGGGGAGGAAGATAGCACAGAAAGGAATCAGGTAGGCGATCAGCCATAGGTTTACGATGACCATTCCGGTAATTACTGCAATTTTTTTGGGACCCTGCCCGGCAATTTCGCGGATGAGGGTTAGGACTGCTTTCCGGAGGTGATTTCTTGCAGTGATTACTTTTCTTGATTGAATAGTGGGCTTTTCTAAAAACAGAGGTCATGAAATATTTTAACAGGAGCTGCTCAGAAACGGCTCGTATTAGGGTGACCTGCAAAGGACTGATTGTTTTATTATAAATGAGATCATTGTTCAATAAATTACAATAATTTGAAAGCAAATTTAACTAACTTATATACCTTTTTGCAGTAATTCATATAAATTTATTCGACTCTTAAGCTCTTTAAGGAGCTACTACAAAGGTAAGGTAAAAAAATAGGAGTTCTGGGAAGTTGTAAGACTAAGAATGTGATAATCCCCCTTTATTAATTATTGACCAGCATTATTGATATTTTAGGCTACAATGACCTACTCAATGTTTTAACTAAAATCTTACCCATATGATGCAAGCGAATCGGTTTTAAGGATCGAGAAAAGGCAACCAGTCTCTCGTAGCATCCTGTCAATGCATTGTGATCTCGTACAATCCATTTTCCAATTAATACAAGCACTATGCTAAACAGCACTACAAATACACCAATTACAAATAGAACCACAAAAGCTGTCATAGGTTCAATTGTTAGCTCCTTAAATGGGTGGATGAAATGGCGTATAAATATCCAGCCGATAGACCCCAAGTAGATAAATCCGAACAGAAAAAATGTAACAAAATACCATTTAAAAATGTATTTTATTCCAGGTTCAAATGCGAATCTCATTTTGCTGGGGTCCCAGCTCAAAGGGAAGGGATACCATCCGTGAAGTTTGAAGTGGAGGCTTATAGCATCGAAAAACGGAGCTAGTTCTGACATCTTTTCTCAAGTCTTACTGACCTTCTTCAGAAGGTCCGGATTTAACTTTAGGGGATTTGAAAATAGTGGAATCCACACAAACCAAACTTGCTCACAACCAGATTTATTCATCGTTTTTCAATCTTCTAAAACTTGGGAAAGCTTGAAATTATCTTACGACTTCTGCAAATTTAGCAAATAAGTACCATTTATTCCAGCATTACCTCAGCTCTATAATTTAAGATAATTACTTAATGTATAAAAAGGAATAACATTTATACGGGAAATTTTCTTACTTTAAGCCAAAACCCTCCAGCTAGTTAGCAAGATAAACTGCTTCCAAATTTATTTAGCTTCTAGTTGCTCTAGTTGAATTTACACAGTTATCCTATTCTTTTCTCAGTTTTCATCATAACTAAAGTCTTATAAGGACTAAGGAGGAAGTTAAGAGGGTCTTAAACTTCATGGTATATTAGACATTAAAAAGCAACTTAAACCTAAAAAAAATGCTATCCTGTGAGACATAGTGCTCTTACTTTATGCAAAGGGTCGTTTAATTTTTTCCCTACAAGATTAACATTAATTGAAGTTATTAAAGTAAATATACTTTCAACAAAATCCGATATATTAAACCATTTGGACGATGACCCTAATCGCCGAATGTTTTTAAAAGACTATGAGGTTTCAGTTATCGTGTATAAAAGATTATCTTTTGAGTTTTCTTATAACTTTGCGAATTTATCCCCAAAACTTTAAATTGCTTGATTAGCAGAAACTACTTTGAACTTAATATCTCTTTCTTTATCTATCATATACGACCACAACCATAAAAGCTTTGTTTTCAATCAAATATGCTGCCCCTGTTTTTGTCAAATAGGCTTGGAACATCCTTTCTTTAACCTACTATTCACAATAATTATTCACATTTCGGCAATTGATCCTATCGCTATCGATCATCTCCATAACCCATAAAGTTCAATGCAAAGTAAAAGTTTTAGCTACTTTATTGATCCCAAATATCTTCAAACACCATTCATTGACATGGATTTTGTTGGAAATTACTTTCTGTACCTATCTATCTACTATAACTTTTTTAATGGACAGAAAACTCCCTAGCAGTTAAAGTTTAAGCTAAACACGGGCCATTATTTAGGCAAGTGTTATTGTATAACAGAACAATTTTAAAAGTCTCAAGCTAACATAAAATAGATTCAAATAAAATATACGGAAATGGTGGTCATTTTATTATTATTTATTATGATTCATTTATCCCGTCCTAGCCAGAAGTTTTTAGAAACATTTGTTGTCCAAACTAAAGGCCTAACCCGGGCAATAATAATAATTTGCCGCATTAAAACGTCAAGAGTGGAAATAATTGTGTGGAAAGTCAACTGGTCGTTTGGGGAAGTGGAGTTAAAAAAAGAATTCTTTCTTCACAAGCTTTTTTAGCTCTCTTAATGCATCCTCTTATCATCCATAACTGTTGTTTCCTCTTTTAAGCACTACTTATCCCTTTTATTAGATAGATTAATGGAATGATGTAAAAGTTAAAGATATGTACAAACTTGTACCGTATATTATCCCCGACCCTTGAAATCTGAAACACTTCAAGCTACACAGAAATTATTATATAACGAAATAGTTTTTTCAACGAAGCCTTTAGAACCTTGATCCTTGTACTTTTCTATCTTGCATGCAAAATTATATTGTCAAACAATCCGAAACGGAAGCTAGGAGATAGCATATCTTAGAATATGAGTCGTAAAAAGTGAATTAATGGGATTGTATATAACCATCGAATTTATCCATCTATTCAATGGAATTTGAAGAGGAATTTGGGTCTAACCGTTTTTGTTACATTTTTTCTTAATCTTTACATTACATGACTTGTTCTAGAATAGTTGATCGTTTAGAATTTTTGTAGCGGAATTCTTTCTTTTTTCTAATCAGCCTGTCATCGTAAGTCAAGTGGTGACTTTGATTGCTTTCTTCCCCAAAAGGGAGGGTTTTAAACACAGCATTTTTCTCATGTACATTGACACACAATGGACCATTTTTAGCATTTGTCAGTCTCCAGATCTTAAACGGGTAAGTGGAAAGATAACCCTGTAAAAAACATAAACGATAAAATCCATGCAGAATTTCATTACTGAGAAAGGTTGTTTTTGCAACTAGTTATTTGAAAGGAAATCCAGAATTTGCTATTGTAAATTTAAAATTTTGGTTCTAGAACCATGCAGAATTTTGAATTATTAATGTGTCAACGAAATATATGTAAAAACATCGTCAAAAATGTTTCCTCTCTTTGGCAGATCGGCTCAAACATCCCTGGTTGGTTTTGACAAATAACTGTAATTCTAACTTATTTTTTCTTTTATTCTCTGTATTTCACAAAAACCTGATAACTTTAATTTTTCTCCCTTTTTCCCTGCCTCCCACCGGAAGATAAATCCTTTTTTGTTGTTACCAGAAGTTACAGAGAAATGGCTTTACTTTCATGTTTCAGTAAAATAAATATATGAAATAAATGATACGTGTATTGTTGCAATTGGAAAAGGTTTTAAATGGACCGTTCGTTTACCAACAACGAATACGGTTAAAGGCTACGCAACAAAAGAGAAGTCAGTTTAAGTAGTGAAGTTATTCCCTATACTGCAATGTACAATGATATTTATTATTTTTGACCGGGGAAGATACTTCGATGGCTCATGGTTGGGTCGGCCTAGCTTTTACTTTTAATGGTTCGACATTGTTGGACCTAATGGACGATCATGGTTCAAGGAGTGAGAACAATGGGCCATTTCGGATCGTACCCGGTTTCTTCCATTATTCTTGCTTAAGTAGAGTGACTTGTTTGCTTCGGAATCGGATAGGGTCAATCCTTGTCTGCAAGAGGTCAGGATGAAATATGTGTCTCGTATTGAATTTTAGCCTCTTTTTGGATCCTGGATGGACAGAACATCACTTTAGTTGAAATTTACAGATAGTGTCCAATAATAACTGTAAGTTTAGTGGGAATGACTATAAAACATAGGGGAAATCAAGGGAAATGTTATGTTAGTTCTATAGAAAGTATATTACAGTGCAGGGAATCATGGACAATAAGCATATCAAAGTTTGTGACTTTGAGTGAGTGAGTACGATTCTTCAATTGTACAGGTCTATCGAGTTTTCTAAGTTGTTAACAGAAAAATAAATGGATTTCTGATTCTTACATTAGGATTATGGTCACATTCTTTATTTCAAGGGCTTATGTATCGCAAAGGTATTGAAGCTTGTAATTTGAAAATAGTCATAATCAAAATTTAAATTCACTAACATTCAAGCCTAATCAAAAAGATAGCAAATTTAAAGCGGTGCTTACATAAATAACTAACTGGTTTGAGAACTGTGAGTTTATTTATTTGATGCAAGCAGCACCACTTCTAGGAATATCAAAATCTGAAAGTGCCACAGAATTGAAGGAAGATATTTAAACCAAAAATACGGTTACATAATATACTATGCCTTATATTCAAAAACTCGTTTGCTGACTGCAACTAACGAATGGTTTCGAATTTAATTTTTAATCCTACTCCTTAGAAATTAAGTTTTATTAGGTAACTGCTAGAGCATGCAGATAATTCAAACGTACAACTGTTCTGATTATTTTGATTTAAGTTGCCTCACAAATGAATTCCATTCTTAAGTCCAGTATATTGTACTGAGATTTGTCACATCCAAGTAATTTTCACGGGGTTTAAAAGCTTGTGGTTTTTATTTTTGTCGTCGACTTTAGTTTTCATGCTCGTCATTTGAAATAAATTCAAGATAAGATACGCAAAACTATCGAAACCCTTTTCGAACCTCCACAGTGACTGGGAGAGAATAGGGGTTTTAAGATGCATATATTTCTATTCAAAGTGATGTTACTCCGTTTCAAAGAACTTCATACCAAAATACCGTACTTAGTGCAGTTATTTCAGACCCCGGTTTCAAGACTTGGCTTTCCCTCTGCAGAGGATCGAGCCGAAGATGGATACGAGAGAAAGTTGTGTACGGCCTAAGTAGTTGTTGATGGGTTGCCAATTCTAGTTTAAAAGATGTGAGCATATCATATATCAATGACAAAGTGGAAGAAGGACGGTCGCGACAGATAGAGAGATCTTTGTCGACACAAAGAATTCAAAAGAGGCAAACTCCATCCATCTCTCTCTTTTCTAGACTATCTCAAGCTGGATGAGGAATACAGATCCCAAAAACGTCTATACAAGATCCTTCCTCCACCATCTCTTTAATGCCCTCTTCTTATTTCAATCATTTTAACTCTTCACAACCCTTGAATGGAGATACCTACTATCTACTACGAAAAGTGTATTAATTCAATGGAAAAGAGATACTAAAAGGAAAACTCCTTTTAGATACAATCAAAACTGACTGTCAGCCAGAAACTTATTGGAGAGTTAATGGAATATCGAGAAGTACTTATCCTGTTGGGGGGATGGGTTTAAGCTAGGATGGATTATGGGTATTGACGGTTGGATATGATATGATGTGAAGGATGAGTAGTCTTTAATGCATTCTTATAATGTATTAAAATAATGTTATGAAGATTTTGAGGGATAAAGGGGTTGTGAAAAGGGGGTGGAATACATACGAAATGAAATGATTGATGGATTAAGTGTGAATTGTAGTTGCTGTGGAGTAGTATTGCATTAGGATAAATAGGTAGCTTGTAAATAGCAATCAACAGATTTACCTGTAATAGAATCCAATCTATGCGATATTTCCAATTGACAACCTGTTAAATTCATGAAAGTTTTAAGGAAAGCAATCTCGTACTCACCATTATCGTATAAATTCGAATTATAGTCTTTACCTTTAATTTCATTGTTAAAGTTCTCTCATAAAACTTGTCGAGTTTTCAAGATTCCTACACTTTTTTGATCGGTAGTAAATGTTTAAAAACAAAGGTAAGACACAATCTCAGGTCTTGCTACCTTACCTTTGAACCTCAGCATTGAATTGCCGTATTTCCCGAAATAATACCCTCTCGAAATAATTTCCCCCCGGTATAATGCCCCACTAGCTTTCCATGCTAAATTAGGAATTTGCCCTATATTGTCCATGTTAATAGAATTTTTCCTTTGAAGTTATAATTCCCCAGGGGCATTCTTTCTGGAAATGAGGTTAGTTTTTTTGTAAAAACTTTATAAATGTTTCTACTAACTCTCCTATGTAGGTCATTGCCAGAGGTAGGAAGCTGTTATCAGGTCCACTCTACCTACCTATTTATATCAATATAAAGTAACGCATATGCTCCATCTTTTATGCAGAGACTGGGACTGGGACCACTTCTTCCATGATAGGAAAGACTAAACTAAATCCATCATAAATCTCTGTAAACTTCAAGGGAAACTTTCCTCCTTCATGATGGACTTTCCTTTCAAATGAATCGTCCTTTCATATCGGATCACCATTAACTAACCAGGCGTAGACTTCTTTATACTTTCTCCTGAAATCCAACGTTCACCTTCCTCGGACTCATGAATACATAAAACTGTATTGAGATTGATAACAAATAGCAAATAAGAGGGAGTCCCAAAATGTGCAGCAAGTGGGGTATGATGCCCAGCTACAGAAAACGATAGCAAAAGCACTCTTATTATGATAATCTATACGAGGATTATCATAATATAGGCTGGAAAAGGATCTTTAAATATTTCCCAAAAAAAATCGAATAGAATTACAGGAAGATGCATTGGAGCGGGCTGGATGGTTATGTTATAGTTTGAGTATTTTTATTTTTACCCCTTGTTGAATATTGTAATGATAGATTTAAGGGAAAAATATGGAAAGGTCTGATTTATATCCTGTCTGAATTAATATAACGGGATATGGTTTTGTGCGTAATAATGTGAGCTAGGTTCTCGTCACTGTCTTGTCGACACGTTCCGCCTAACTAACTTCACTCTCCTTTCCCTATCGACTACTATTGTCAAATTTTTATTGAAGTCTTTCCTCCCTCTCTAAAATATATTCCTTTGTAATGATAATGATAGCCGGGTAGCTTCTTTAGGGCTAGCTCTTAGAGTGACCAATTTTCGGGTTTTTTTTGTATAAATATATAAGCTAACTTCGCCATAGAGCTCTATATATATTTTTCATGAGGCGATTTTATATTAGGAAAGGAAGGGTGCATGTTATCCTGGGCCTGTTTTGAGGTACCTGTACTAACTTAAGTAGAGGATAGGTATGTAGGTACCTAGCCATAGTCATATTATTTTTGATCCGATTGGTTTGTGACTAATGGTCTAGTTCCTGGTCCGAAACGTCCATCTATCATCATGGAGAAAGTTTGACTAGCTGAAAATATTCACCATGAATTTATCTCTCTAGTGTTCAGTTGTTAAAGTCGGGCTTACTTGAGAGATTTCTAGTTGTATAAATACATTTCTGCTTATATAATCAGGCTTAGCAGGGATAGAAAAGAGCAGGATGACCAAAGAATCTAAATTGGGATTTTATGACCTTCTCATATCCGGTTATTTTATTTTAGCCTTTGGATGTACTACATCCGTAAAACTTCAGCAGCAAATCATTAGCGAAATACAACCATGGCGTGGGGAAGTGATGCCTTGTTGCATATTTATATCCAGCGTTAGCGTACATTTGTTTTGAGGCATGGTTGGTGTGCTTTGGTTTTTAGCAGTAGCTTTAATTCATAGAGGGTAAGTAAGGCTAAAGAGTAATGATAAGAAGTGTGTGGATATAAGTTGGTAGGTGATGGGAGTAATTCCATAAGTTATGGAGGCCTGTCCACCCCGGAGGATTTATGAGTTTTCAAATTTATTTATTTTACTCGCTGACGTCAACCTGTTCGCTAATATTTCATCTTCTTCCTCCCTCTTCCTTCCTTCATAACATATAAAGGCTCTTCCTGCAAAGAAACTACCAACCAAACTGCTATTCCTCCCTCCCACTTCCCGTTGTGGATGGACCCACAGCCCTGTGCACTATTTGGGTGAAGTGCTAAGTTTCTGGGTGCTTAATTTATACGAGGAGAAATCAAATCTGTAGATATTATAACTAACAAAGCCATTAAAAATAGCAGTCGTACTTTTTTCCATACTGTTTGCTTAGTCTTCGAACAAATAGTTGTAGGAAGTAGGTGAAAGCAAGTGGAAAATGGTGGCAACCTGTTTTCCCCGTTCTATTGAATTCCGAGATTGAAACTAATTTTATTCCAATTTACTAGGATTTTATTAATCCTTCCCGGATAGGGAAAGACGCTTTGCTTGATGAAAATTAATAGGGAGTAGAACTTCCCTCTTCCTTAACATACTTCTAAACCAAATCCTACTGGGTGGGTCTCCACTACACTGTACAGTGACAGCCTGTTGTTGGAGGTTATAGGAATGCTCATACTGGGCTAAAATTAATATACTAATAATATGAATAACAATACAATAAGCATTAGCCAGATTGTACAAGGTTGGGGGGTTTAATCCTCGAGCTAATTGTTCTTTCACCACCAAAACCTGACTGCTAATTAATAAGTGTGGAGTCTCAGGGGCGTAAGACTAAAGCAGTTCCAGCCCAGATCGTATCAGTCTTCTCCGTTATAATTCCCCAGTGGGTATGCATTTTTTTAACATGGGGTGTACCAATTGTATCTTGGTTATCGGAAGTTGCTTCGCTAAGGTTTCTTTGGCAGCTTTCTCAGCTATAATACCCTGTGGAACATTGTAAAGGTCTTGTAGGTTTGAGAGACATTTTCCAAGTTCGTTGACAATTGTTTGAGAAGTGGTATCTTTACTGGAAAAAAATAATACGACGAAAAGGGCAGACATCAATTTGGTCCGGCATTTAGCTTAACCCCTTGGGAAAGTGACATAATGACATATAACTTTGAGTAAAGTATTTGTATGTAACAAAGTGACCTTAGCGGTTGACCTGGATTCTACTAAATTCAATGTAAACTCTCCCCTTCCTTCACTCTTGTTCTGCTCTTTGGGAGACAGAAGATATGCATAAATGGGTAGGAATAATGAAGAAATGACATTTACTTTCCCACAATATAACGTTCAACAATGTTTAGCATTTACAAGTTTAGGCATCTGCTTTAGACAAAGCTTATGTTGGATGGTTTTAACTTATCGGATTTTGAGAACGATAGATAAGAATATGAAACCAAAGTTCTAAACTTTATTAATTTTTGATGTAATAATGGAGTTTGTAATTTCAGTTTCAAGAAAAACAATTTTTCATTTTGTGTCGATTGCTTTTGTATCTGTTATTAAATAAGTATACTGTATTGCAGTTTAATATTAATTAGTTCTATCTTTTATATTGTATCTTTAAAACTGCTGTATGACAGAAAGCATAAATCAAGTTTTGTACTTGTACAATGTCTATTTATATTATAAATCATTGGGGTCTGTTGCCATTGCCTTGCCCTAAATCCCGAGAGAAGAGGTTCATCCGAGCGAGAAATTTCATTAAATTTCCTCTACAAGGACGACAAAGTTTCATTCCATGTGCCATTTTCAGCTTTTGACAATTCAACAACTACTTATCAAACTATTGTCCTTCTCAAAATCTGAAGAAAGTCAGCCATTAAAGTAATATTATGGTATGAAGTTGAAAGCTGACAGTCAACAGTAACAGCAGTAGGTATTTTATTAGGAGAACTAGAACTTAGCTTTACAGTCTAAATTTTAGGCGTCCCATAAATACCCCGAGAGTTTTTCAACCTATTTTACACTATCTTGCACAATTTTTTATTGCATGTTAAAACTACAGTGGAAGTGGACTTGGTAAAGAGAATTTTAACTAAACTATTTGAAGGTTTGTTTTTGGATTTGGATCCGATTTTTATATGACAATAATTATAACTTTAAATTCATAAAGATGGGTAAAATAATAATAATTTTTAACGTTTATTTATGGAACATACCTATAACAATTCAAATCCAAGCAAAATTGCTGCACGACTCAATCTGCTAACTTTACCTGGCGAAAGATAAACTAAGAGCTAACTCGAATCAAACTTTGTTGATGCGTTAACCATTCTCATTCTCGCCATAATTTTGATAAATTAATTTACGAGTTTATTATATACAAGTTACAGTGGCAATTCCCCTAAACTATCTTAACATGAGAGAAAAACAAGAAACGACAAATGGCAGGCATAAGGACTGTTTCAAGATGAACCTGTCATAAAGGTTAGGATGATTACAATTATATGGAAGGATGATGGATGATATTTGGAGAGTTTTGATGTTTCAAGGAATTCTCCAGTTTCAAAAGGTACAAAAACCAAATTGAGTATGAAGTATTAAATCTGCTGCAAGAACCGTTCAGCTAAAAGCATCAATTTTGTTCAACTAATTGAAAAACTTTTCATTTGAAGGAGACGTTTGTTTTTCTGACAATTCAAAGATAAAGTGATGTATTATCTATGTTTCTAGTTATTTATACAGTTATAGCTTATGATTTTGTTAGCTACTTTATTAAACCAATGATTTCATTATTCAATTATTCTGAGTAAACTTCCAGAAATTCACAATTACGTTTAGTACAAAATCTCAAGAGAGGGAATAATGTTACAATGATTTGATTAAAAACTTTTACAACTTATTCCACAATTATTTGAGCATCTTAATTTTTCTTTGTTATCGTGCTAATTTATTTCTAATGGACTTTCTTAGAAAGTCTTATTTCTTCTTGGAAGAAGAAACTTTTTTGGGACTCTGTCCAAAAACTAGACTTGAGAGTTACGCTACACAATCAAGGTTAAATAAGCATCTTCCAACTTTGTGAAGTGGATTAAAAAGAATTAATAGATTCTAGGAAGGACAGAATAACTCTCACATCTATATAAATGTACATACAGGAACATTAAAAGTAAACCTTGTTGTAAAAAGGACTGAAGTATGAAAGAAAGTATAGAGCTATAATTTCAAAAATGTTTATAATCCGCAATGTGTAAGCCATTCAATTACTAGAACATTAAAACTAAAGTGGTTGTAAATAGGACTAAAGAGAAAAAGCTAACTTTCAGGATGAAGATTCAGGAACGATCAAAAAAACCCTTTTTTATTTTATTTCTCCTCTCTTCATTCTTGATCGCCCTAATGATCTTTCAAGATCTGGTTGGTGGCAGTCACTTTACCTTGGGTCAAATAAAATACAAGGATGCATGGGAGTAACTGACACAAGTTGGGTCCATACTTACCGAAAGATAAATGCATTCATTCTACGAACATCCATCAAACCGTTTAGATTATAAGAAAAAATTCTTTAAACTATTATATGACAATTTTCCCAAATAAATGTTCATGTCGAGCTATCAAAACTTTCCTTTTTCTCCGAATTCTGCAACTAGAAGTATCCTTCATACTATGTCACTATTTAAGCCAAATGCTACTAAGAAACAGTACAAATCGGTTTCATTGTAACGTACAACTACAGCTATAATAAGTAAACAGTTGGCAGTCAACGAAAGTGAAAGTGGAAGCAGCAGGTCAAAAAAAATTAAGCTCAACTGTTGTTAGCAAATGCAACAACAAACTGTTGTTGTTTAGAAAACAAGATATGCAACTAGCACAAGTCCAACTTAGATTACACTTTTTTTTCTCGGGATAACCAAGACTTACTGTTGGACAGTGGGACGTTGAGAATAGATACTTAGCTAAAGGACGGTCTTCTTTTGGGTGAAAGATACCCGGGTAGCCGTGCCATGGTTGGGGAAAGTGTGTGTTGGAGATTAGTAGTAATAAATTAGCTCTTGACATCCACCCTGTCTGTAAGTAAACATCGGGAGAGAATACATACATATACTTTCCGTTCTAGTCTCTTTTGCCTGTTACTCCTGTCCAGAAGTTGGGACTTGGATTGTGTGGATAGCAGAAGTCTCTTAGGTGGTACTGGGGAAATGTACTTGTTTGTGACTTTTTTCTGTACTAATCTGGTTTAAATATAATCTGCTGCGAACCCTGCCGCAAAACTGGGTCCTGTTTTTGAGTATGGGTTTTTGGGTCCGTATTATTCATTTAACAGCCCATAAGTCAGGTTAATTTTGACCTTCCTTATCCTTCAATTTAGCAGGGAATCAGCTCTACTGTTGTATAAAAATATGGGAAACGGAGAAATAGAGGGATGAGACAAGTTAAGTGGTGAAAGTTACGGGGGATGTTTCCAACAACGAAATACTTAATTCCACGCAGTCAGCACTATTGCCATTCAAATATAAAAATAGTTATATTACTGACTATAGGGCCAAACTATCTGGAGAAAGTTTACATCCAAAACAGACAAAAAAACATGATGCTAACGAAGAAGAATTACTACAGAAGAAGGAGCAAGAATGGTTTACAATTGAATTGTGTTCGCCCTACCTAAACAAAACGAGCATTAGATACAAAGACGTTTAGCATGTTATAATAATCTTGTTCCACAACTTAACTCCCATAACTTGTTTCTTTTCAACATATCCAAGAATATAGGGTTGAGCTTGTAAATAAAACGTGGGCAAGATTGACAGAGATATTTTAATTTTTGAGCCACGGCCACGAACCACGAAGATAAATAAATCCTTAAAATCCACCAGAAGAAACTAGCTCTATCCAGCTAAGCAATGCGATGTCTAGAGATTTGCAAAGAAGCAATTAATTTTAGGTCACGCGGACCCAGCATGACACCCACCGAACGAAACCTACTTCCTCTGCCAACCAGCCGGTGTCAAGTCAAAATAGTGGGCAAACCCAAACTTAATTTATAGACTGGTGAAAGCATACTCAAAGTACGAAAGGGTGAGTGAGTACCTGCAGCGTTGGAAGAACCACCCCCCGAACAGGGTGTGGCAGAATTGAGAGAGAGAATGTCAGATAATCCAGCTTGGACTTTGTTAAGCATGCCAATTTGTGCTTTCTTTGAGTAAGAAATAGCTTTGGTAAAAGGGAGGGTGGGATTTTATTATTTGACGATTGAGGACGGTGTGATGATGTGGGTAGAGGGATTAGAATTACACATGAAGACTTGGTTAACAGCCAAGATATATATGGGTACATAGAAGTAGATATGTATGTTGTTGGTAAGTTAAGAATAATCTGCTCTAGTCTCACCTTTTCTCCTGTCCCGCTGACTAGATTGGGATCTACAAAAGACGGGAAATTAATATGCTTTTAATACCTACCCTGGTTGACATATTGGTCCCTGTGCATGCATGCTTTCGTAGGATTTGCTTGACAAGGGTTAAATGAAAAGATTCTTGTCACAGATTGGCTCCCTGTTCTAATCCAAATATCCCATTTGTTTTTGGACGATATGTAACTTCTAATTCTAGGGGAGGTTTAACATTAGTAGCAACGTAAAGGTGGCTATGTAAGCCATGAAGAATTAAATGTAAACAGGTGAAAGCTAAGCAGTTTTTTGAAGGTTAAAATTCATCCTGGGGTTGTGTAAAAATTCTATTAAATTGTGACGTTTTTTTGAAAATTCCCTTTTTTACCAGAAGACTTGTCCCCTCCTACATAGTTAAGGTCAATAAAAGCCTTTATTGCTAAAATTTTAATCATGATGTGATTTTTCTACATCAGAAATTATACCTAACTTATTTAAAATGGATTCGGGTAATCTACTCTGAAGCAAGAATGGTTGCAAAGAGTTTAAAATAATATAATGTTCGCATCGTCCTGCTCATTCCAGCTAAGCTTTATACTTATACTTATATTATGTAGTTGGTATTATGTAATCAGTTCTCTAAAAATAGAAAAGCTAATCAGGTCAGTCACTCATCATGGTCAGTGTTGACGTCGAGACAAGAGGCTTTTGTTGTTGAGGATTAATTACTCTGTCCATTGTACACGTGGAGAAACAGTTTTACAACCCCTGACGTAGATTCATCGAGTGTAAAAGTTGGAGTGAAAGAGTGATTTATTTTAAGTCTTTACTTTTTCATTAGGATTAAATTTAAAAAGCTCATACATATGCAAATCCACGGTGAAAGGGTCGTTGAATAGTGGCCGTGGTTTGTTCTCGACACTTGATTTAATCCAAAGTATATGACCCTTCTTACTCGGCCCTTGTTAAGTAGAACAGTTGAAGCAGTGGGATTTTAAATAAAAGTTAGCATGTAGTTTGTAAAGTATGGATGCATTACTGCAGACTAATTGTATTATAGCATTTAATGTACGTATTGAATGAATCTAGGTTTAAAATGCATGTAATATTTTGATTGTAAAACAGCCTTGAGTCTTATAATTGATTTAGCAACATTAAAAATACCTCTATAGATTCCACGGTCCCTGGTATTGGCATCGCATCGTGGGATGGATTGAAAATTAAAACTATCCCGATAACGGCCATATAGAGGGTCAGGCTAATTACGAGATATTTTTATCTACTACTAGACATCCTGGAAAACCTTTGGGTTCGTCAGTTTCTGCTATTTTTAACTTTTTTAAGTCTAAAGAAATAAACCTTTCTATAAAAACCTATCGGAGTAATCTCACTTTATGCCGAACGATATTCTGCATAGGTTTTGTAAGTGAACTGCTGTAAATCTCTGTTTGAAAGTAGCCTGCATGGTCATATAAGGTTTTAAATCTCAAGCCAATTAATTTTGAACGAATACTTTGTTACGAATATTATTACACCCACGTCACGTCACGTCACGTCACCGTCAACACTTTCACCACGCATAAATTTACCTGAGCAGTGGCTTGGCTATATCAGCAATTTGTATGCGAAACAAAAACTACAAGGTGTATGTACATTAATTATATCATAATGGTTTTATTACAATAAGCAATTAGCTAACGTGTTAAAAACATATAATCTGTGCACCACCAAACCTATTATTATCCCTCTGGAGCTTATCCATATGTCTTGAACATAGAGTTGCATAGTATAGATTCATTTTATATATTGGAATTAGAGTGATAGGATCAGATTAGGAATTAGAGGGGAGGTTTATCATTTTTGGTATAAAAGCGGTGACAACACCTCAGGACTTTTGTCCCTGTTTATGATAAAACGATAAGTTTGTTCGTGAGGTTGTTTGAAGCAGCCCGAGGCTCAGTCCCACTCAGTCACCTTTTGACGGATGACAGATTGGGAAATAATGTGTTTGATTTACCAAAGTTTGCTTACTACTGTTGATTTCTTATCGCTAAGCTGAAATGACCTTTTACAAATATCTATTAACTTTCCGTCCGTTGCTTGCATTTTTATGAACAATTTAAACGTGCATCTATTCTAAAGTTTTAGCATGTATTCGATGTATTATAAAGGGTCGTGACTGACACATGGGTTAAAAATATGTGCAAACTTCAAGCCATCTTGTACTTTTTATTTTGTGCATTAGTAAACATCCCCGTTGGAAATTTTAAATGTCGTATCCTTTATATGTTAATGGTAGCCAAAACCCCATTGCCCAAATATTTTTGTGAGTCTAACAATCTGCAAGTTTAAATATTTCCCTTGCATCTTTCCTCATCTTTAAATCGTATACCAAAGAGACTATTACTAACTCCAACAGTCTTCCACAAGTTCTTCTACTAATTTAATTTAATCTAATCTTTTCGAAAAGTTATTAGCAATTTGGAAGAAAACTTTTTGAGTCATCTGCTGCTTCCAACAATTTTGTGAGATGTTGGAGAATTTTATTAATCTTTTTAGAACTCTCTCTAGTTGTCAAACGGCTAGAAAAGACACTTTTTACTAGCACAAAACTCATCGATCCATTAGTTAACTCGAACCCCTTCATCACTCTCGTCCTTTTATTAAACTTTTATCCATAGTTTTTCTGAACTTTCAAAACTTATATTCTTGAAAAAAATTAATTACTCCTACAACTTTGGCTCACTCCGCATTTAATCTTAGTTGTGTCTCTTAGTTTATAAACGCAAGTTTCTCTCTTCACTTGATGCTTCTTCTACGAAAATGTACCACTCTATTCCGTAGGTTGTTAATACGCTGTATTGTAAGGAAAGCATTACTTTCATAGACGGCAGTGTAGCATGTATGGAACAATTTAATATGCCGTTTTCAGGGATCAAAACTTCAGTCATATAGAGTGAGTTAGATGTTATTTTCCCTTCTAAATAGGAGCTGAAATTCATTTAATTAACCGCAAAGATTATGATTATGTACAGCTTGGCCACTAACTTATGGGGTTTTTTAAAAAGCTCACCTACATTTGATTGACACTTTATGATGAGTCGTGGGTGGTGGAAATTTATTTTTAAGTGTGATATCAGCATATTTTTTTCAAATGTGAAGATTACTAAAAAAATATGTTTTTGGTATGGAAGCTCTGTTAGTTTTTATGGTTTTCGATAAATTATTTTCTTATGTGAATTTACCTCTTTTGGAAGGGAGGCTGACAGAAATCCCTTGATTGGAATAAATCATCGCGTAGGAAAAGTTTTAATCTCTAAGGTCTTTCCCGTTCATTACCTCATTTTTCATTCCTCTACTTTTCCCAACTATTTCTTTCTGTGTAACTACGTCTAAGCCCAATTTCTACCCGGGTTCGGGAAGGAAGGGCGACATAAAAACATTTCCGTCGTGTAGACTTGATACTTGAAGAGCATTTGTATAAGACGGCGGCGATACGACGGCGGGATGAAGTTAGATGACTGGAAATTTCATTAATTTTTATCAAATCGCTATTCATCAAGCAGTAGGCTGGGTGGCTTTCGATCACTGATCTTATAATCATCATTAGGTAGCCCTGCGTACAGGCGGCAATGGTATAGGAGTTGGTCTAGAGGATTGTTAAGTGATAAGTTATTATTACTTACCTCCTGCGACTCCCTAACTTACTAAGCCCTTCGACCTGCTGCTACCTTTTATATAGATTAGAGGCTTACCGACCCGAAAAGTTTATTTAGAAAATAGAAAACTATACTTATTCAATATGGGAACAATACTGTTTCTTCTCACTCTTAAAAGATACTGTATGTTTATAGAATGCGTTATATATATCTAGTACGCTTGTGGGACACCTAAGAATTTATCATAAAAACTATCATCCATCGACTATAGTATATAAATGGAGTCATTCGTACAGTTGACAGTAATAAAATACACACGATCCTGAGGTACACTTTGTTTTTATTTTAGCAAGCATGACTTTATTAATAACTACCCTAAATGCCTCATACCCTAAATACCACAAACATGGTTCCGCTTTAGGTAAAAATTATAAAAATTTACATTATTTCCTGAAGTAAACCTTGCGTACTTTAGTATGAACTAACGTTTAGCTTTAGATTCGGGTAAAATAAATATTTACCACGTTTCCTTACCACTTAAGAATAAGAATGTTTTAACTAAGCATCCAAAAATAGCATGTAACGTTTTAAAAGTTCAAAAATTACTACTTCCCCTTTGTACGTTGCAAGAACTAATGAAACATTGCAAAGTGTCCTGAGCAAAAATTGCTTGTCATTATGCAGTTTTCCTCGTCGTTAGTTTAGCGTTTGCAAACTTAAACCAAATAGTGCATGTTATAAAAAAAAACTCTAGACATCAATATTTGGATGAAGGATTGCTAGTTCTTAATTAAATGCAAATATTTGCTGAAGGATGAAGTAAAAGCTGAAAGGATTGCATGGTGGTACTAAATAGGTATTAAACAGTTAAGCTTTTCTTTCCTATGTTTTGAATGGTCCGAATTTATTGTGCATCGATATCAATACATATGTAAGCTATGAAGATTTTGGATCTCATATTTAGGAAAAGTGAAACGCTAAGCTATCATCTTAATCCATCCGGGCAAATTGCTAGACAATTTTTAAAAAAGGCTTTAAGATCTTTGCCGTCTTTAGACTCATTTTTAAGGATTTAGTTTACACTGAAGTCAACCTCATTTGGACAAAACTATCGGACTACTTATATTATTTACTATGCAAACTTCTATGCAAGAGTCTACTTTTGGATTTCCTTACAAGAACTTCGTCACTCGAGGTTTAGCATGGAGGTTGCTGGTAACTTTTGCCAAAAGTTAAAATATTTTAAACATTTTAATACCAAAAGGCTTAATCTTAAACTAAGCAGAGAAGAGTGAGAGAATAATAAGAAATGAAGTCAAAAATATTCCTATGGCTGAGTAGCTTACTTCTATCTGGACAAGGATTCACAGAAAGTTCAGAAAAAATGTCGTACTTTCAATTATCAGATTTAAAACAAGGTAAAACTTCAGATGGAAACGGGACAGAAGTACACATTGCTGATTTATTTAAAGATCGACTGCTCGGTTTCTTAATAAGATAACTTAATGGTTTTTTTACAGAACGGGAAGCACCTTTATTGAGAAGAATACGTTTAGGAAGTGCTGAGCCCTTACCTTACAGAGTAAACGTGACGCCTCAGTTAATCCAAGGAAGGTTTAAGTACGAAAGGTAACTTTTTATATGCAAAGCTTAAATAACTGCATCCCTTTTTTACCTTTTATTATGAACCTTCCAATGATATTTTCAGCCTGTCGCCAATACAGCTTAAGGATCAGGCCAGCCTTCTGACATCCTCTCGGAGACACTATAAAAAAGTTCAATCCCCATTTTCAAATCCAAATTCAGAAGTTGGGTGGACCAGGATGGGAAAATGTGATGGAAAGGACAATCTGTTGCAAGACATCAGTCTCATAGCAATTATTACAGGTTCCATTGGAGCTGTAATGAGTCTCTATAGTTCATTATACAACGCAATTTCAAGCAACTTGATATCCTTTTTAAACGCGATCTTCAGCATAGCTATCGGGATTCCTGCTTCGATTATCACCTTTTATGGGAAATCCGATCCGATTATTCATGCCATAGCTAACACCCTGTCTATGCTAAGTTTTTCGAATGATTTCTTTGGGATTTGGAGCGTAGATATTTCAAATCAGGATCTGGTTTTAAGTTTTTTTGAAAACAGTCTAGGAATTTTTAGTCTTGTTTTAAGTATAGTTACGGGCTTACCGGGGATGTTTGATGCGACGTTGTTTATCGGCGAGGAGGCATTTGGCAGAGACTTTAGAAACTTTGTTAGAAGGTATGGATGCAATAAGGGGATTGGGAATCTGCAAGGGGGTGTGGTACAGAACGCTGTTGCCGAGTGGGTAAAAATGTTTGAGTAGACTTTATACGTGTGTGAACATTTTAAAAGCTGATTTTATTAATCTTTAATATTAAGTAGGCTTCGAGTGTAAACTATTTATTATTTTATACCCAAAACGGGATACTTTTGTTTAAAATAAAGTTATTTATTGCCCCAGCTTTCATTAAGGGTTTGCATATCAATCATCATTACAAAATTTACTCTGAAGAGCTCTCAGACTCTAACTTTGTCTTACATTTGCTGCACTTACTTATCAATACCCGAAGGTGTCTACTGAAAACATACCTCTCTTGCAGCAGATACTTCACATTAAATATTATAGGAAAAGGTCCCCTTTCATCCTAAGAAATGGGAAACTTCTGGAAAGTAAAGTGACACTCCTGGTCGTCCCTTTCAATCGAATCGCATCTTCCAAGAAACTGGTTGATGCCCGCTGTTGCTCCAAGTTTTTCTTTTTAAAATGGTAAAACTTTTTCCTCAGAAGTCTCTGCCATATTCTACCTTTAGGTAGGTCCTCTGGTATCGTCCTTTCATCATATCTCATGCATTTCTTCCCAGTAAAGTCTTGCTACTTCTGCTGCTAATGCATATAATCTGATGGGTAACGAATCTACTTATAGGATGGAAGTGAAAGCACCATGTCTAGCCTGGAGCTTCTTGTCTGAAGTCTGGTGTAAAAAAGAGAAACTGAAACTAGATTTTAACACGAGGACGAGCAGAGAGACTCTACTGGTGTCATCAATCATCGGAAAAACGGATTTTTCCAATTTATTCGACACCTCTTTAACCCTCTCCTACACATAGATATTAACCGATGTTGTAGTAGTTGGAGTGTATTCTATGCAGGATTTGGCTGTTCATGTATCCTCAAAAACTGTACTTTTATTATTGCTAGTGCTAGTTGTGTCACGTCAAGGAGCGTCTTCTGTCATCATGTAAAACTGTGTACGTATAACAGATAGATATTTGAGCCCACCCTACCGTGTTTTCTAGATGGACCCTGATATCCCAACTATAAAGATATTTTGCAGACTCTTAGAATTTAAAAATGTCCGTTTCTTTACACGAGAGTAGTCCAGACCATGGACACTTTTTCGGATGGTAATATGGTGCTTATGGATTTCTGAAAATGTCAAAATACAGGTTCAAACCATTTCGTATTTTGTTTAATACGTGGGGTTTTAATTTTGAACAGAATTGTTTAGAGGCTGATAGGGTTCTTATTAAAGAACATACGTTGCAGAAAAGTGTACAACTCTTGACAAATAATGTGTCTTGCTCAGTGCAATACTTCTGCGACCCTTCCATTAGCTCTTTAAGGTATCAAGTATAAGAATATGCAGACACTACTACTACCACCTTTACTTTACTTTATCTCATCCACCTCAAAGTAAAGTACGAGGGATGCTTTTCAAGGGAACTTTGTCCCAACCAATATCCAGCCTCCTCCGGGGGAATCCTCTTTCTCACCAAGAAATGTATTAGAAAAACCACTCAGCCCTCTCTAGGATTTAGATTGAGCTTAACATGAATTTCCAGCTTTATTCACGCTCATCCTTAACTAAATCAACCATCCAAAAGTACCCTAAATCATAAGGCATAATTAACGAGGGCGGCGTATGGGCGAAGATTTAGGGTATATACACGATATTTGTACATAAACATTGGTAAAGTAGCAAGTGTACAGTCATAAATAATAAAACAAGTAGAACAATTAAAATTCCAAAAATGTTCGGGCCAGGTAAAACAATCAGAAAGACTAAGAATAATTGAATTAAAAGATATTTAAGACCAAAAATAAGCATTAGATCTTCAACCGAAAAAACCGAGTAGATTTGTTATAAATTACTTTCACGACGTATTTTGAAAAAAGTAATTTTGATACAGTACGCCCCCTTGGAGAAAGGAGGGTCCTTCCTAATTGTCCGTGAAAATGATACAAGAAATTCCAGGAAAGTAGTTGCAAGTAAGTTTGACTTGATAGAACATCTCATGATGGATTGCCTCTAAATCCTCTCGTCATCGGCTTTCCTTCCGTCCTCATTCCTGTACTTTAGGGTGGGTCAAAATCCCTCCTGCCCGGGTTCGGCTAAACGATACCTAATGGGTTTGGTTGGAGTGTATTTTTTGTGTGTACTTGGCTTCGTGTAGCAAACAGAGCTAAAGCTTCTACGTAGGATGGGACTGGTTGGTCATTAAATGCCAAATTACTAATGTTTGTTTACTCTGTAAACATCCACGGAACTGTGCGGGATTTGTGCAAATAGCATATTAGGGATATTTTAAAAGTATTTTTATGATGGGTTGGTTGGTAAAGGATGTCGTTGAATTTCCTTGATGATGATGATGAAAGAAATGGATCCAAATAAAATTTCTCCCAAATGGATAAATAAACGGAGAAATCCATTTGGAATCTAAGTGGTTTTTTCAGTATTTTTTCCCTTCTTTTCTACCGTTTGTTTGGAAAAATCCACTAACTGCTGCCACTACTACTACCACGCACTGCTACTGCTGTGGGATGCTAATGCAAATGCTAAAATCTGAAGGAAAGAGGACAGATTTTTTTGTAGAAAAAATCAAGGGAAAATGAGAAATAAATTGAGCTCTTCCTGCCCTGCCCATCCACCTAACTTGGAGGTAGGTAGAGGATGAATATTATGAGAAATGCTAATTCCTCTATTTAGATTCACAGAAGAATGCAAGGAGAAGTTACCGAATGGTTGATATGATGCTCGACTAGCTACTTCTTGTGGGGAAATGCTAAAAATTAGAATTTAATTTCCACCAGCTCAAAGGCTAAACGCTCCTTAGTGGAATAGTAACCAAAAGTCATTAGATAGGGTTTTAGACAGTCGGGACGAGGTGAGGGTGCCGTCGAGGTCACGATGTAAGGGATCACAGCCCGTTGTCCAATTATTCCTATTTTATTCAACCAAATTCAAATTATATGGAGAAAGGCCTAAAAAGGGGAAAACTACAAACAAAATTATTTGAATACGAGGATACTCAAGCAAACTATTTTAACTTAATTCTGTCAAACGCTACAAGCTTAATTACCCAATAAGCAAATAAACAGTAGAACTGAAGCTCAAGTTCACTTCAGTTTAGAAACATATCTTTCATGGAGTACAAGATACGTCTTCTTCAACTATTTATGTTATACAAAGAATCTACTGAAATGTTCACTCAAGATGACAAGGGAAGTAAAAGTGAAAGCCCTCCACTCAACAAGCTAAAGTTTCAAACTTCTCAAGTTTCAACAACTCTTCTTGTTCAAGTAGTTTTTCTATTTTTTACAGTCGGAAAAGCAGGTTTTAAGATGCGGGCTATGAAGAAAAAATAACAGAATTTCTCCGTATAAAGAAAAATAGAAAAAAGCCTTGCTCTGTATGTCCTAAATTTGTTTTATAGAATAATAATGGAACTTGGAGGAAAGTAGATCATCTTGGCTTGTAGAAGTTTTCATTTCTTTCACTTAATTTCTTCCTAACTTCATTCTGACTGATCTTCTATCGGGATGAGCAAGTTTCTCAATGAGATTAAATTAATTTAGAAAAGCAAAGTACCCCGTTTACTATACAGGATTTTGTCAGGTTAGGGTAGGTAAGGTAATAAAGTTCTTTTTTTAAATTGGGAATAAAACTCAAATTTATATGCATTAGCTTAACTTTAGTCTTAAATTAATACTTTTTATACTCGAATTGGATAAATTATTAGGATCAAACATAATACCGTATTTCCGAAAATTACTCCTCCCCCCCCCCCGGAATAACTCCCCCCTGCAAATGACCCTATTGAAAAATAAGATATTTATAGGAATGAAATCAAAATGAGGACTATAGTTACAAAAAGTAACGGACCGGACGGGATAACATTTGCAGGGACAGGAATAAATTTGGTTATCATATTTATGATATGATCAAAATTGTTACGCAGAGAAAACAATAAAAACATTAAATATCTCTATTGAATTGGAACCCTAAAGAAATCGGGAATTGATATTTAGTTATTTTATTTATTTAAATAACTATTCATCAACCTTTTCACACCTTAAAAAAAGTATACATAAAAGTAATTCATGCATCATCATTTTGTGTTTTATCAGAAGATAAGTCAACTTGCTCGATTACCAACCACCAGGATACTACTAGCTCCGTGACCAAACCAAGTCGAAATAATCCACAACACTTGTACTAAATTCAACATTTTAAAACTGTCAGCTAAATTAATGACAAACATTGCACTGTAAAGTATCTTAGGCTTACGTACACAATTTTGTATTCATTTTTAAAATTTAATTTCACTTTACTTTAGTAACACTTCATGGTACTTTACTTAAAGTTCAACAGTTTGAAATTAAATTTATGCCCTCAATTAAGCGGAACTTCAGGAACAATCCAGGCATGTAAAGACTGTTAAAGAATAATCGCTATACATTATGCGAACACACCCTTTATTTCAGCACTCCTGCCCCCTGCATTTTATTTGCAGACGTCGCCCATGAATTCCAAAATGTCCCGACTTGCTTTCACCTAGTAGTAAACTACCAGTTGGTAGACCCATAGTATACGCTAGTGTTACAATATTTTCGACATAAATAACCTCCAAGTTTTAAGATGTTGTACGATGTACGAAGAGAAAGATACTAAACTTGTACTTTCATAGAACTTTCTAGCGAGAATGACCTTTTCCTATTTTAATATCACTGCAATAAATCCAATTTGTCGTGGCTAACTTTCTTCTCAATTGTCCTCTTACCCTTCTCTGCCCGTTCTCTTAGTCGTATCTATTCTTTAGACTATATGTATGCTCGGGAGGGGTCCGTAGGGGCATTTTTGTCTATGCTGTAAACGCTATATGACTAAACTGCTTAAGAAGGATTTGATAGAGCAACCTAAAATTACATGAAGATTCCTGTACTTCAAAATTACAGCATGTCTCCAAGAACCGAATTTGTACAGTCAAGTACTGACTTAAGATATGTTGCATCTGAGATATGGTTTAATCTTATGCCGAAAACGTAATCAGTGTTGGGATTTAGATTATTAGTTCTAATTTTTCGGCTATTCTCTAGAACGGGAAAGCTAAGGTTTTGTTACCAATAATCGAAAATCTGTTGGCCAAATGTCAAGGATCAATAGCTGGGCACACTCCTCGGAGAAGTGGCCTAGAGACTGGTATTTTCGATGCATAGACAGTAACAATTCAGTGATGTTTGTTTTCGATGGGTTTAGTCACGTTGTAGCAGGATGGGTGATGGGTTTCAAGGGGTATGGGTTCTATAAAACCTGGGATGGAGGGCGATGTGTGAAGGTAGGTGGGGTATAATAATTTAAGATGGCCTGGAGGGGTAAAGATACCCCATCCGATAAAGGGGGATGTTTATATAATTAAGCCCAACTGCCCGGTTGCCGGTGGATTTAGATATAGTCCGAATAGCCAATCACTAATGTCATTTTCTCTAATTTAATACTTTGAAAATGTATCTTAATAATTTAAGATTTTTATAAAAGAGCCAGTATAGTTGCAGAGTTACAGCACAGGTTGGATCTTTGAAGTACGAAATAATTTGTATAATAATGATTCGCTTCTTGGGAATAGTAACAAAGCAAGATGAAGCTTATGGTTGAACTTAAGGGGGGACCGGTTTGCAATTGCAACACATTGGGCTAAGAAAGGTCCATTTATACAAGTACAATAGATACATACATACTCAATTCTTTTAAGTGTTTCTTTTCCAGTTTGAATGATCAGATAAGTTTAAATTTAAATAATATCGTCAAGTTTATACTTATAGTATCCATCTTTCTGAAATAAATGACTTTATGGAGAATCTAATTTATTTCCAGAGTAGATAAGCAGCTACTGCTGCTGTTTCACGGGAAAACTCATGGCTCCGCCATTTGAAAGAGATATCATAACTCAACTAGTTATTTCCTTCGCTCAGCTCATCGTAGGAAGAACTACCTTATCTTTACATATACAGGGTTGATAATACTGGTATAACATTTACTAAGGTGAAGTAAGCATAGAGTTGAAAGATAAGAAATTGCAGAGCACCCACTCAATTTCATACTTTATCCTAACGTAATGTGATAACTGTTAAGGGGCGTAAACTTTCTAAGGAACAGGTTTTATATAAAGTGGTGGGGGGAATTCATCAGACGTTTAATATACACATTATCGTGCAATTTTTCACCATTTTGCATGGAAGAAAAGAAGCACTGAAAAACTATAGGTTTTCAAATATTTATTTAAAATACTATAAAATAAAACCCAATTTTTAACCTTCTTGCAAGCTTTTATTTTGGGTGAATTTGTTGGATATTGTGGAGGTTGTGCTGAAGTTTATCCTAAAACTTCAAGCGTTACACACACGTATTATTATTCCTTCATTTCATAACCTTTTTAAGAACTCGTCCAGGTTATGCTATCGATTGTAGCCATCCATTCTTTATGCCTTTAAACCGACATTTCTGGTGCTTTCTCTAATCTATAGTTGTCTTACACTAGCTAAACTTTCAAAAAGGCTTCTCCCAAAATATTCGCCTTCTGACGTTTACGGCTCCCAAGTAAAAACCTTTTAGTTTGCCTTCTTCAAGCTTTGTAATTCACCAGCAGTATCTATTCCAACTAACTCCTACAAGTGCAAGTCATTTTTTTTCTAGCTAAAGATCCTCAGATCGAAATGTTCTCATCTTGAGCTTCATCTTCATCACTTCAGCTTCCAAGAAGCTCAAGCCTGTTGATATCTAATGCGTTCGGAATAAGCCTTAGAGACTACAAAACCTAAATCGAAAACTGGTGAAGAAAAAGGTTGAATTTATACAGTAAATGGAAATAAAACAACCCTTTCGACTCTCTATGATTATTTCTTTTGCATTATAGTTGTTGCAAGATCGAAGATATTCTATTTCTTCGAGACATGAATAAAGATGGGCCGATGTTATCCTTTTAGCATTTTTAAGCCTGAGAAAAAGGGCCTTCAGTTTTCAGAGATAAGCAACAACGCAAAATACATGCTCGCGTTTTCTTTCTATCCATCAGAGTAATAATTACCCGGTGGGGTTTTTTTTACCCCCACGGGTCTTCAAACTGTCGATTTGGGCCAAACTATCTATGTTTTTGTGATTTTGGTGGGAAAGTAGAAAAAGGATTTTCAGGCTATTTAATTACCCGGTGGGGTTTTCTGACCCCCACGGGTCGTATGGTGGACCAATTTCGCTCATCTTCGAATTTAGCCCGAGATAGGTTTTTCTAACCCCCTATGCCAAATTTGGATGTTCTAACATCAGTTGTTCCAGAGTTATCGTGTTTCTTGACAGACGGACACGGCAATCCCTATAGCCCTACAATGGGCTAAAAATCTACAGACTGTTGATCACTTTTTTGTATTTCAGTTTCTTTTTGCAGTTACAAACAGTTACATTTTGTTTTACAAGACAAAGTCGGTATTTAGCTTATAGCGGATACTGTAGAGGTGTTGTAAGGGTTTTGATGTAAAGGCCTGAGATAAAACCTTAACAAATTCTTGGAATAAAAGTACGGGGGCCTTTTTACACCAGGTGCAAGTGCTAGAGATGGAACTAGCAAACTAGTTTTACTGCAATATGCGATGTTTTCAGGCCAAGGATGATGACAAAGGATGAGATATGCAACTTTAACTATGACAATAAGAACAACAGGTTTGCAATCGAATGTCAAGGGTTCAGGGTTGCAAAGTCTCAAGTTAGTATTGGAAATACAAAAGCTTCCTCGGGATCAAATCACGAAGGAATGGATTTGAGTTTCTAAACAGAAGAAAAATATCTCTTGGGAATTTAATACGACCAAAAGACTTTATAAATAACTACAAACTATGATCTGGGAATAAATCATCAGAGCAGGGAACAATACAAAAATGAATTAACTAGAGGAACTGCAGAGTTTTCCTTTTTAAAGGAAATCTCAGCAATCTTTTCCATGTTATGTTTAGGAAGTAAATAATCTCTTAGTTATTTAAATGTACTACTACAAAAATACTAATTACTAATACTAATAATAATACTAATTTTAATGTGGCCAACGTAGATTCTGCTAAGTTGCATATGAAAACTCTCTTTTTACTAGAGGTAATTTGCCTAATGAAGATTGTGTACTTACAAGTACTCAGTAACTCAGTTTCCACTGTCGTTGATGTTGTAATACAGTTCTCAGAATTGAAAAACGGATAATAAAGAGTTTCTATTGATTATTCCACCTTCATCATCCTCAGCTTTGGCACCATCATCATCACATCACCCGGTTGGTTATTGTAGTTGCTTTGGATCTGAAGGAGAAAGTATCATCAGGAAAGTTGGAATTTCTGTAAGACTTTTCGAAAGAGATCAGAAGAAGAGATAAAAGCCCTAGGAATTAAGTTGGAATTTTTGGTAGACAAAGAAAAGGTCTGAAGCGTCTGAACTTTTAAAACTTAGTGGGAAAGGCTCCACTTGGTCGACCTTTTTAAGCTGTTTTAATTAATGTTTTCAAAATAACTATTCTTAAGCTTTGCAAAAAATAACATTCTTAAATATATTGGTAACAAATGGTTTTTAAATCAGAGTATTATTGGATTCGCTCGCCGTTGAAAATTGTAAATATGAGCGTGATAATGACTAAACATGAATTATATTATGCAATATATGCTCGTTTCTTATTTGAAGCCTAAAAAAACATGCATAGAGCCCCTTCTCATGTAAAACTGATCCACTATAGTATCAATACCTCTTAACAATTTCAGCGAAACGGGGAAACGTCCAACCAAAAAACAGCGCATTTACCATCCTCTATCTCTTCCATTTAACTTGTGTTTAGGGATTTCCTTTCAAAGTTAATATGTTTCTTTTTCTCACTGTGCTTTTTCTACAGGTCTTTTATATTCCAGCTCCAGTTGTCGGAGTTGGTACTCCTCCACTATCTATTTCTATTTCTTACACGGACCTTCATACTCTGGAGAAAGTAAAGTTGAGTTGAATGTGTAGTAAAGGGACTTTCTACTGGGTCTAGTAGTCAGTAGCTGATAATTTAGAGGATATTATTCGTAGTAAAAAAAATAGAAGAAGCTGAAAGAGTAGCTGTTGCTTTCTTCCTACTTTTCTCCAAGGACTACCACAAGGGGCTATCTAGTTCCAGGCACATTTCTCTTGGTTCTTTTGATAAGAAAAACCTGTTGTAGATGTTTGAAATTTGGAGAAGAACACTAGAAATGAAACTTTCCCTTCTGTTTGTACTTTTATCTAGAGAAAATAGCTTAGAACAAGGAAGAGTAACTTTTAAAGTTCTCAAATCGGATTTGGAAAGTTTTCCATCTACGAAAGGTAGAAGCTGTTCAAAGCTTAGGTGGATTTTATGAGGCATGAAGCAACAGGATTTATTTAGCCAGATTTCAGCTGGGTATTCCTACTTTTTTGTTCTCTTTTGATTGAGAAAGTTAGTTTAGAAGCAGGTGGTAGGGGTTTCATAGATAATAGGCTGGAAATAGAGTTTTGCTCATTTGGGATTTAGAGACCTTGGGGGACTTTGTGTCTACAATTATTAGCAGGTTGATGTGGACAGTATTTTTGTAAATTTCAAATAAACTTACGAAGGTTGCAGAATTTTGAATAAAGCTTATTACATTTCCAAGTTTTGAACTGGGTTAAGCTAGATGTAGCTAACAATGCCAATTAATATTTGAAGTATGTAAGTCAATTAATTTTCTCAGCCTTAGAGCCTTAATTTATCATTCCTATCCTAGAATCTGGAAGCAAGCAGGGTCAGGGCTAGGATATTTAGATTGCATAATTTAATACAGATACACGATCAAGTATTCTAAATCTAGCTTCAGTTTAGTGTGCTTACCTAAAACACAGTGGACTTCGATCATCCGATCTAAAATAGCACAATCGTGAAAGTTCAGGTTTCCGAAAAACGATTGCGACCACAAAATATTCAAATTTTGGAAAAACGCTTAACCTTTTGTAACCTTTGCCATTCACCTTTAGACGGTCGAACTAAAATCAACAGGATGTAGAAGTATTCTAAAAGATAAAAACATCCTACAAACTGCATATTATTCGGTACAGAAAAGCAACCAGTTGTAGTTTGTAAAATACCTTTAACCTTCCTTTCTATTCAAGATATTTAGTACAGATCCATTTTTCTACTGATGGCAAACCCGTGAAGAAATAACTTGTCAATTTTTCACTCTCAAACCATCCGTATCGTTTCAGTTCAAATATATCCTAGAGTTTTGTGCATATCAATATTGCTCACTGGAGCAGTTGACAAGAAGTCTGGTTATCCTATACTATGCAAATCATCTATTCAGTTATTCAGGAAAAGCGCAACAGTCTCTGAATAAAGTAAGCAACACTTGATTCTAAGCCAAAACCAACTCAAGTCAACCAAGTACAGCTTGACTCCGGATGCCAAATATTTTTTAAAGCCTTTCCATGAAGCCTATACCATTCTTCTACCCGTTTGTCAACTTTCTCTTTGGAGAAAGCTACACTGAAAATTCTTATTCCAAAAATGTCTACAACAGATATAAGGCTGATAAGGCTTCCGTTTCTGCGAGCGGCATCAAATCAACCCTCAGAAAAAAGTACACAGAGGACCTACCAGTTCCGGCTGTGTTTTTTTATGTGAATATACCCTGTGAAACACACTTGTAATATATTATTCTGTCGTGTATTCGTAGTAGCGTGAGAAAGTTCCAAATGTAACATGTTTATGTATGCTTTATTTAAATTAGTAACAAACTTCAGTAAAAGTAAGTTACTCAACAGATTAGTTAAAACAAGTAGGAGTAAAAATTGACGATTTGTTCTGCAATACATTAAAACGACGGGTTTGGCACTCGCAAGGACCTGCATGAAAACGCATACATATAAATGAATTTCAGCACTTGTTGTTGTTGTCATCTGTCATTAGCTCAACGAAATATCGGTTGAATCTGAATTTATTTAGTTGTATATAGTCGTTTTCAATGCTAACCTTTATATATATCACTTTTTACTTAACTTATCCATAGTTTATTGATTTATATTCGGGTTCCTATCACTTTACATTAAATAACTTTTAACATCCTAAAAAAATAAAGATGTAGGAACTTCCAGAATACTTTTTTTTGTATTCCATATTCTTTGTAATAATTTAAATTGTTTGTATAAAAGAAATTAAGAAAAAAAAAAGTTGTAATACAGGCCTATCTGTATTTAACATTATTTTGAATATCAATTCGACAATACCCCAAAAACCAAAACTACAGGGTTTGTCCTATCTTACTTTTTTGGGTAGACACAAACGTAACCATGTAAAGGAGCTTTGTAAATGGTCGTTTAAGAAATAAACCCAATTGACTGGGCTGAAACGAGCCGTAGGTTTTCTTTTGTCTTGTATGGGTACGGCATTTAAATTGTAATGCTTAAGAAAACCCGGAGTTCTAGGTACTTTCATGATAGTTTCCTCTTCGGATTACATTATTCCTGGGTGGTACACTGAATGGTTGAATCTTAGAAGAATGGGAATAGGATAAGTTAACATGTAAACTAGAAATCATTAAGTTAAGATTAAGTAGTATCTAAGTTTGTATTTAAAAATAAGAGAATCTTTTGTGAAGCATATTATATTGTACACTCCATGGGCGAGTTCGCCTATTTATGCGTTAAATAAATCAATCATTCATTCATTCATTCATTCACTGAGTTGAATCTTATATAAACTACATACTATAGTATATATTTTTGCATTCTAAAACGTGTATATGTTGTCATATGTTGGTTGTATGCAATTGTCACCCTCGAACTTTCACCATAAGTCGGCATAAGCATGCATACAGGTTTCAATATATTTCAGAACTCTCATATATATTGAGATTTTACCAACAAATGGATTCACTTTGATTGTTCGGAAGTAAATTAACTTCAGACATTCTAAATTGTGCACAGAGTTATGCCGAGAAGAATTTTAACAGTTGGCACAATTTTCATAAAACTCCGACAAGTGGATTCTTAGATAAGTTTACTTTAACCAAAGGAGACTCGGCCTTAGTATAAAAAAATTTACGATTAATGTGAATAATTCTCAAGACGCAATATAGCTAAGCACAAAACCGTACGAATTGTGGATTTTGTATGCCAAGCTCTTATCCGCATTCTAAGCCTATATACGACCACTAATTCAATAAAATTATACCGTCGTATCCTTTGTAATTAGTTTATTTATTTTTCCTTTACTTTTAGAAGACACGACATAACGTTGCATAAAAAAGTTTATTTCGATTCTTGGCATACATTTGAGCCCATAAAATCAATACTCTACACCGCTAAGTCAGAAAAACAAATACTACATTTTGCCGTACTCAAACAAAATAATCCGTGTACCTGTTGAATTAAAATATTACTACTAAATTTGATTATAGACTATATGGCGATTTTTCCTACTGGATAAGCGGGTTTTCCGAATCATTCTCGTTGGATATATCTATTTTACTGTACCTTATATGTTAACTATCAACTTTTTCGATCTACCTGAACTCGTCGTAACCTACAGGGTATACGAAAAAGGCAAACTAATTTGCTTACCTTAAATCTTCAGGTGCAATGTAGTACTTCTGTAAATTTCTAGTTTTTTATTGAGGAGAAAGAAGTCTTTACAACTTTAGTGCTGCCTGAGTCAAGACGTTTGGCAAAGAAAAATAAATTCATCCAAGCTACATACTGTTTAAGTTTCTAAACTGTTATATATCGTCACAAACTCTGTTTTTCTTCTTTCTTTAACCAACCTTTAACTAAAGATTCGATTTAAATAGTCTATAGTTTTGATTTGAACTTTGATAAGCTGTAAGGGGTGTAACAATAATTGAGTGGGCTAACATATCTGCTTGGAGGAGGTTTTTTAAAGTGACGTCAATCGAAATGGCCACTCAAGGAATTATGAAGGCTTTCGATTTAACCCTCAAGTTGTACAACAGCCTTCGTATATCTGATCATAAAATCAGACTGAATACTAGTTACCAGTTAGTCTGTCTAGAAAGAACGCCACGCCAAAAATGGACGCTAAAATTGGGATCGTTGTATATATTGTTCATGATAATCGTTATTTTTTGTCGTCTTATAATGAAACTATTTACGCCAAAAAATCCAGACACGTACAGAGAGGACGTAGTGAGCACCGTTAACCTTGCTTTAATAATGTTAGTGACAATTATTGCATACCCTCTAAGTCGTTTGTTCTCATTCTATCCAGAGAAGATCATAAACCTTTTCCGTAATATGGAGACGCTTCTTGCATCTGAGTCAGGTACGTTATTTTGGTTCATAAATCATTTACCTTCAGCAATGGACCTGCATTTGATAAACCTGTTTTCCCAGATTAACCTAACAGATTTGCTTAACAATACTCTTAATTGCAGCAGAAATCGTCCAAACATTTAATATTACCTTAAACTTTAAATTAATTTGTCTCTTTCATAGTCACTAAAATCATTTATCAACTTCTTGCCCTGACTTTTCAAGTTAATTGCTTACGTATCTTAGTTAACTTAAGTTAATGTACTGAAACTCTTCTTTCTAGCATTAATCCGTTCATTTCAACTAACTCGTACGGTACGGAAACCATTCTCACACAAAATTTTGAAGCTGTTCGAGATTGGAATTCTTTTAATGGCATTTGGATCTCATTTTTGCTACTGTTATGCTGTTTTCTGTCCAAGCCTAAATTTTGACATCTTTGCACCTTTCTTCATCATCCTATATTCCATAAGTCCTAAACCATATGCGGACATATTGTATTGGATTATTTATCCTGTTAGATGCATTCCTATGATTCTACTTGCGTGCATAGTATTTCAGAGCATTTGCAATGTTCTTTGTATTGGTATCATTTCTCTACTTTCAATGCTTCAAGTCATTTACACTTTAACAGTCTCGTTAAATAAAGAAATAAAGACACATGCACCTAAACTAAACTCCACTGCCACACCTAAACGAATGTTTAAGGATGTCACTGGAAGGGTTCAACGTGAAAATATTTGGTTTTCACGAAGAATTCATTTGATACGGATACTAGAAATTTGGCTTAGATTATGGGACGATATATTCGGCTATGAAAATGTCATCACTATGCTTTTTTGCGGAACAGGTCTACTGTGTGTTTGTAACTTCTTTATAATTAAATTGACACACATAATAGGATTCCCTATTATGTTGGGTCCGACAATTATATCATCTGGTGTTATTTTGTTTTATGTTACTCTTATTCCAACCGCGTGTAGTGTATACGAGAAAGTCAAAAGTTTGCTGTTTGAGATGAAAATATCTCATTCTAAATTAAAATATGAGAGAAGGGTTATCAAATCAATCAGGGGTTTTGGAATTGTCGTGGGTTCTATTTCACCTGTGACAATGAAATTGATTCCTACAGTAATGGAGCATGCTCTCAATGGAACCATAACTTTGATTATGATTTAGCTGCATTTTTTCCTTTTGTTTGGCTACACACTCCACAATAAAGTGATTTAAAACCTACATCCATACTTTTAAGCGTACTCGGTCCAAGGAGAAAATATATGTTATGATGCATAAATATATTCGTTGTATTTGCTACAATGTCGCTTTTATATTAGCATTTGTAAAACCACAAAATGTGTTATATGGACAAATGTATATAGATAGATATATTAATGGACCCCACAAGCGATGTAAGAACATAGATTTACAATAATAAAGTTTACTGTGGAAAGACCTGTAGTTAATTTTTTTTAATCTTAGTCATCGTTTATGTTTTGGCTGAGCTGGAGAAGGCGAAATTAATTTAGTATTACATAAATATAATAAAAAAGGACCTTACAAAATACCTTACTTACGACCAAAGTTGTGTTTCTTAGCTAAACATACAGACCTAAACATATATACATATATAACAGTCTCGTACATCAGTTTCGAGGACAAACTTTTTTATCAATATTATTGACTTCCGGCTCGTAACATTTAATTTCAGCGTAGACAGAAAAACTAATAATAAATTTAGCCGAGCTCACCAAATAAATTGCTTTTATATAAGTTAAATTGCAAAAAAAATAAGTCTGATAAAGCCTTCTAAAATATTATTTTCCATTTGAATATCTACTCAGATCTTTCTATTTTCTTGCCGAGGAAAAATAATTCTTTACAAGTTCAGGAGTTTCAGGAAATTCGTACAAGCCGTTTGCTTTCTCAGTTTCTCATTATTTAACACCACAAGCTGTTATTCTTTTCCCTTTAAACACTCATTTGAGTAAGGTTACAATTTTAATAGTGCATTGTTTTTTGGGACGTAAATCGAAATGGCCACTCAAGGTATTATGAAGGCGTTCGATTTAACGCTTAAGCTGTACAACGGTCTTCGTATATCTGATCATAAAATTAGGGTGAATACTAATTACCATTTAGTGAGTTTAGAGAGAACGCAACTCCAAAAATGGACGTTAAAAGGGGGCTCTTCGTATGTTTTGTTCATGATAATCGTTATTTTTTGCCGTCTTATAATTAAAGTAGCTACGCCATCGAACCCAGAAACATACCGGGATGAGATAGTGGGCACCGCCAACCTAGCTATATTATTGTTCTTGTCAATTATTTCATTCCCTGCGAGTCGTTTGTTTTTGTGCTATCCAGGAAAGATCGTAAATCTTTTTAGTAATATGGATACACTTCTTGCATCTGAGTCAAGTAAGTTATTTTGGATTACAGACAATTTGCCTTAAGCAGTAGACCGCGTTTGTTTTCCTAGATTAATCTTGTAGATTCGCTGTTTTAATATACCGTATATCTTCGTATTGCGTCCGGGGCTACTACTGATGTTTTTCCTTTTTTAAGGGTAAAATTTAACATACGATTAAATTTGCTTTTGGGGTTATTAATGGTAATTAAGATGGCTACTTTACGAAAGGAGACACTATTCGAGGATATACGATAATCGTTTTCGCAGCAAAAATCTTTCAATAATTTTTAATACAAGCTTTGCTCAATATTTTATCGGAGTAAAAGATCATTTATCAACTTTTTGCCTTTGCTAATTTACTTTTTTAAGGTTAATTGCTTACCTAAATTAACTAAGGCAATGCACTAAACTGTGTTTTTAAATATCTAGCATTCATCCGCTCATTTAAATTACATCGTACGGTTCTGAAACCATTTTCACCTAAAGTCTTGAAGCTGTTCGAGATTGGAATTCACTTGGTGACATTTGGATCCCTTTTTGGCTTCTCTTTATACGTTGTTTTCTGTCCGAGCCTTAATTTTGACATATTTGCACCTTTGTTCCGCACGATTTACTCCCCAAGTACCCAAGAATATGCAAATATTTTGTATTTGGTTCTTTATCTTATTAGATGTATTCCTGTGTTTCTGATTGGGTCTCTTATGTTTCAGAGCATTTGTAATATATTTTGTGTTGGTCTCATTACATTACTTACAATGCTACAAGTGATTTGCACTTTAACAGTCTGGATTAATAAACCTAGAAATACTACAAATCATGCACCTAAAGTAAACTCCGACACTACCACTCCCAAACAAAAGTTCATCAATGGCACTAGACAAATTCAGCGTGAAAAATGTTTGTTTTCCCATAGGATTCATTTGATAAGGGTATTGGAAATTTGGCTTAGATTATGGGACGATGTTGTGGGTTATGAAAATGTCATCATTCTACTTTTCTGCGGAATAGGGCTACTTTGTGTTTGTAACTTGTTGATAATCAGATTCACGCATATAGTAGGGTTCCCTTTTATGTTGTGTCCAATAATTATATCATCTGGGATTATTTTGTTTTCTGTTACTCTTGTACCAACAGCGTGTAGTGTACATGAGAACGTCAAAAGTTTGCTGTTTGAGATGAAAAAATCTCATTCTAAATTAAAATATGAGAGAAGGGTTATCAAATCAATCAGGGGTTTTGGAATTGTCGTGGGTTCTATTTCACCTGTGACAATGAAATTGATTCCTACAGTAATGGAGCATGCTCTCAATGGAACCATAACTTTGATTATGATTTAGCTGCATTTTTTCCTTTTGTTTGGCTACACACTCCACAATAAAGTGATTTAAAACCTACATCCATACTTTTAAGCGTACTCGGTCCAAGGAGAAAATATATGTTATGATGCATAAATATATTCGTTGTATTTGCTACAATGTCGCTTTTATATTAGCATTTGTAAAACCACAAAATGTGTTATATGGACAAATGTATATAGATAGATATATTAATGGACCCCACAAGCGATGTAAGAACATAGATTTACAATAATAAAGTTTACTGTGGAAAGACCTGTAGTTAATTTTTTTTAATCTTAGTCATCGTTTATGTTTTGGCTGAGCTGGAGAAGGCGAAATTAATTTAGTATTACATAAATATAATAAAAAAGGACCTTACAAAATACCTTACTTACGACCAAAGTTGTGTTTCTTAGCTAAACATACAGACCTAAACATATATACATATATAACAGTCTCGTACATCAGTTTCGAGGACAAACTTTTTTATCAATATTATTGACTTCCGGCTCGTAACATTTAATTTCAGCGTAGACAGAAAAACTAATAATAAATTTAGCCGAGCTCACCAAATAAATTGCTTTTATATAAGTTAAATTGCAAAAAAAATAAGTCTGATAAAGCCTTCTAAAATATTATTTTCCATTTGAATATCTACTCAGATCTTTCTATTTTCTTGCCGAGGAAAAATAATTCTTTACAAGTTCAGGAGTTTCAGGAAATTCGTACAAGCCGTTTGCTTTCTCAGTTTCTCATTATTTAACACCACAAGCTGTTATTCTTTTCCCTTTAAACACTCATTTGAGTAAGGTTACAATTTTAATAGTGCATTGTTTTTTGGGACGTAAATCGAAATGGCCACTCAAGGTATTATGAAGGCGTTCGATTTAACGCTTAAGCTGTACAACGGTCTTCGTATATCTGATCATAAAATTAGGGTGAATACTAATTACCATTTAGTGAGTTTAGAGAGAACGCAACTCCAAAAATGGACGTTAAAAGGGGGCTCTTCGTATGTTTTGTTCATGATAATCGTTATTTTTTGCCGTCTTATAATTAAAGTAGCTACGCCATCGAACCCAGAAACATACCGGGATGAGATAGTGGGCACCGCCAACCTAGCTATATTATTGTTCTTGTCAATTATTTCATTCCCTGCGAGTCGTTTGTTTTTGTGCTATCCAGGAAAGATCGTAAATCTTTTTAGTAATATGGATACACTTCTTGCATCTGAGTCAAGTAAGTTATTTTGGATTACAGACAATTTGCCTTAAGCAGTAGACCGCGTTTGTTTTCCTAGATTAATCTTGTAGATTCGCTGTTTTAATATACCGTATATCTTCGTATTGCGTCCGGGGCTACTACTGATGTTTTTCCTTTTTTAAGGGTAAAATTTAACATACGATTAAATTTGCTTTTGGGGTTATTAATGGTAATTAAGATGGCTACTTTACGAAAGGAGACACTATTCGAGGATATACGATAATCGTTTTCGCAGCAAAAATCTTTCAATAATTTTTAATACAAGCTTTGCTCAATATTTTATCGGAGTAAAAGATCATTTATCAACTTTTTGCCTTTGCTAATTTACTTTTTTAAGGTTAATTGCTTACCTAAATTAACTAAGGCAATGCACTAAACTGTGTTTTTAAATATCTAGCATTCATCCGCTCATTTAAATTACATCGTACGGTTCTGAAACCATTTTCACCTAAAGTCTTGAAGCTGTTCGAGATTGGAATTCACTTGGTGACATTTGGATCCCTTTTTGGCTTCTCTTTATACGTTGTTTTCTGTCCGAGCCTTAATTTTGACATATTTGCACCTTTGTTCCGCACGATTTACTCCCCAAGTACCCAAGAATATGCAAATATTTTGTATTTGGTTCTTTATCTTATTAGATGTATTCCTGTGTTTCTGATTGGGTCTCTTATGTTTCAGAGCATTTGTAATATATTTTGTGTTGGTCTCATTACATTACTTACAATGCTACAAGTGATTTGCACTTTAACAGTCTGGATTAATAAACCTAGAAATACTACAAATCATGCACCTAAAGTAAACTCCGACACTACCACTCCCAAACAAAAGTTCATCAATGGCACTAGACAAATTCAGCGTGAAAAATGTTTGTTTTCCCATAGGATTCATTTGATAAGGGTATTGGAAATTTGGCTTAGATTATGGGACGATGTTGTGGGTTATGAAAATGTCATCATTCTACTTTTCTGCGGAATAGGGCTACTTTGTGTTTGTAACTTGTTGATAATCAGATTCACGCATATAGTAGGGTTCCCTTTTATGTTGTGTCCAATAATTATATCATCTGGGATTATTTTGTTTTCTGTTACTCTTGTACCAACAGCGTGTAGTGTACATGAGAACGTCAAAAGTTTGCTGTTTGAGATGAAAAAATCTCATTCTAAATTAAAATATGAGAGAAGAGTTATAAAAGGCATCCGGAATTTTCGACTTGTCATTGGTTCTATTTCACCTGTGACGATAAAATTAATTCCCACAGTAATGGAGCATGCCCTCAATGGAACTATCACTTTGGTTATGATTTAGTAATGTGTTATATATTTTTTAGCTAAATTATGCACTGAACTGACTTAAAATGTTTGTCGTTCAGGAATGTAAACGTAATTAGAGTAAAATCATTACAGGTCAGGCTATGCATATTTTGTCATCGTTGATTGAAGACAATTAAAAGTAAACTACACTCATTATAAAGATTGCTTGAGTGTTTAATTCATGAGTAGAGCTGGTGCTTCTAATCAGATCATCTAATGCAACTAAAACCACCATATTAGAATAGATTTCAAAAAAAACTTAAAAAACTCAAAAATTAAAGTCAAATTTTACTCAGAAATTAAAAAACTTTCGAAAAATTATTTTCGATTTTCAAAAACGAATAGGATGAGAATTGAGAAAGGAGTATGCATATTGTTACATACAAACAAACAAATAGACAGCTTTATCATAAAATAGGGTAGGAAAAGACGGGTAAATGTTTCTTATAATTTAGTCCATCTTTTATACTTTGACTTTGCTGAAATACGCCTATTATTTTGATTATTTTGTTAATGTATAGTAAAAAAAAGTACCCTGTGCACTTCATAGTACCAACTAAAGTAAGTTTACCTGGTTAAACACAAACCTAACTATGTAATAGCCGCACTGTAACCTTCTTCTTTTAAGAAAAATAAGCCCTAGTGTCTCTTTATAATGGGTTCTGTATTTACATTTTAATACGTAGAAAAACCTTGACACCGAGTCCTGCACTCGTTACTTTCACCACAGCTCTACCTTTATATTACTTTATTTAATAAAGTCTTAAATGTATTCAACTCAATTTACCTAGTAATAAATAAAGTTTATTACTAGGTAAATTGAGTTGAATACATTTAAGATATATAAGGAAATATAAACTTACAGCGTAGCTTTATGAAAATGGTTGGCTAAATAAATAAGATGACGTCCGGTTTTAATAAAAGTCCAAAAATGATAATAAATTACTCGAATGTTTTCCTTTTTATTTTAAAATAGGACACGGCAGTATAATAAATGTGTATGCCAAAACTAACCGACCAGCCAAATAACTTGGCACACTTTAAAATTTTCATCACGAACTATCTAAAACGGTCACATCGGCCCTGTATTCGTCTCATACTTTTATTTTTGTTACCTGCTTCCCTACAACAAAAGTAAGGAGCCTAAAACTGTATTATACGTGAAGTAAAACTGACTTGTAATAAATTATCAGGAAGGTTACAAAGAATACAGCGAACGGGGACAAGTGCTGTTGAGTGGTTCGGAGGTAATAATTCACTTTCTCTGCAGAACTTTAAACATAATTTCATCATAAAAAAGTTGACTTGAAAGTTGGATAAAATAAATAAATAAAATACACAGGGAAAATAAATGATTGTGAAGGGTTGTGAATAAACATTAAATTAAAACGTGCACCATAGAACTATCAGTTTCAAACTAGGATTGTTATTTTACTGTGCTATTCCATTTAGCTTTCTGTACAAAAAAAGCAGTAGCTCAATTGATTTAGAGCTTGGTGACAATGAATGAAGGGAATGGAGGTGCATGACTTGATAAAATAAGAGTTACCTACTTAAACATGTTGGCTGTTTCTAGAAAAAAGTACATCTGACGTGATATTTATCATCGGCGAAATTGCAAGTTGAGCAGAAACCTTGCCAAAAAACCTTGTAAAAATACTAAATATGCTACGCTCTCGGTAGCCTCATTTTACTTGTTTTTATAATTTATTCATTCATTTAATATGCATCTCTATGCTTATATCATAAAAGGGGCCGTGAAACTGATGAATGTAGAGTAATAGCTAGTACAAGATGTCAACAGCTTCATAAAGCACTCAATTTAAAAAAGAACTGCATTTACTTTCTCTTATATGAAAAACAATTCAGCCTGCCTATAAGGTTAGTGAAACTTTGCACATATTTGAAAGCAACATAGACTGCGCAAAACTAATAAGTAAACTCGCAGATCAGCTTTCACCAATCTCACAAGCCCTCTGCCGAGCGCATTCCTTGCATATATCCACTAGTTTTTTCTTGAAAGGTTAAACAAGACAATAAAAGTGCACAAAAATATTCAAATAATATGCCAGAATGAGAAATGACTTTAATAAATTATCCACAGGGCTATTCAAGCCGGCGACAGCGACCCAAGGTTTGATGACAGTCCTTTTTACCCATAAGAGCTTTTTCTTCCCTTCTTTAATACGTTGTTCGTATTACATGACATTAGTAAAGTAAAGTAAGTAACCAACTGTCTGTAAGTCTGTTCAACATAGCACAAGCCCATAAAATGAAATGTCTTCTATATTATGGGAGAAAGGTACTAGAAAGTATGATTAATAAGCAGACTAGTTATGGGAAAAGTAGAGTAAAGTGGGTCTGGATATGGTCTTATTGTATTTTGTGATTCCTTGACTATTGCTATGCCCCACGGAAGTATACGGGCAGGTGAGTGAATTTACTTTGAATTGACTCTTTCCTTCATGAATCCAGTCGACTCACATGTCAACACTTTATTAAAATATGGATTTAATATCCCAGTCGGATTAATATATCTAGAGGAACTGTATAAAAGTACTAATAAAGTACCTCGCAGTATCTGGCATTTTTCTGCGGCTGAATGAATAGTAATGGAATACTGTAGATGGGAATTTTTATTGTTGCTCGCTTGATCAAAGCTTTATTCTGTTGCATGCCGACAAAAAAAACCTGAGAGTAGCTTAAATAAAGCAAAAGCCGTACTATTATTATTATTACTTTAGTATAGGATAGTGAGTTTCTGGTAGTTTAATTAAAGTTTTTTCCAGGTAGAGTACCTGAACACCCTAAGGACACGCTTCGTACCTTTAGTGAAAAGCTAAGTAATTAGTTTGTAGATCAAATAAACATCGTGGCAAAGGTTCAAAAGGGTCAGCAGTTCTGGGAACGATAATTCAAAGAGTTTTTTGGCCGGTTATGCGTCCTAATCTAAAAAGAGTCTTAGAGTTAGTAAGAAACGTTCCAAAAATGCTTGACCCCGCAAAGTTTCCTAAGGCGTTCTACACTGAAGACTACAGAATCCTCCACGGGAAGGCAAACGAGTGCCAAGAGTAAGAAAATATATTTATTTCCTGTTCTACGGAGTGGTAAAAGGTAAGAAAGAAAGCTCAATTGTGAGAAAGGGCCTAATGCGTGTAGTGAAATGAATGCTGGTATGAAATATTAGCAATAGATATACACTTTCTGATGCTATGTTATAATACAATAACTCCGGGTTTCGTGGCTGATTTGGATCGAAGATAGTTTGGAATGTCAAAGTGTGCCGAAGTTGCAACTATCGGAGACAATCCGGGGATGAATAATGGAAAAACCTCGAACCAATTGCCAATCAAAAGCCAATAAGACGGAACGGACAAAACATCTCTGTCTCTTTCACTATCTTTCCCTATGTATCCTTTATTATTATAATATAATAGACGAGTAGATAGATAGCGCAAAATGAACGGAAAAGTTAGACTAGGTATACAAGTAAATCCTACCGTACCGAAGAAAGACCTTTACTTTTAGACGAGAAGAAGTTGTGTTTATTAAAGAATGTTTTCAAGAAATCCTTAAGAATTTATGTAAGAATTGGTAGCAAGTAAGAATATATCTATTACGTGCTTATCTTCAGTGGAAGATAAAGTTGGCTGTGCAGTGCAACCGATTGCACATTCCTTAAGATTTTGGGCTCTAGAAGTTATGATATTTGGGAGATTGGTAGCACTATTTTATATAAGAATTGCTGCGAAAGGTATGAGGCTAAATGTTATATTGATAGTGAGATGGAAATGCGGATAGTTAGTTCGATCGTTTTTCACATTGGCAGTTCCTTGGCTCAAGTTCCACTTTCTCTTTGGAGAAAATTTGTAATAAACATACAGGTAGGTGAGTTTTTTATATTGATATCCCATTTAGGCTATCTGGGTTTGTATTATGTATAGATGGATAAATATGTATATTATTTATAGAGAGGGAGAAAGCAGAAAAATGTGAATGGGGAAAGATTGCAATTGAGATTGTCGTTGTCCATTGTCCCTGGACATTCCACATTTAGAGTTGTCACTGGAAAGATATGTGGTTGTGCTTTCGACATCCAGTATGTAATTCTTTCATGTTACAAAACCAATGCTAAATTGCATTGCATTGCTGTGCATCGTTGTATGTATCTTGTGTGTCCATTTATTTTAGTCGGGTTCGGCATCGGAATGCATTTTACTTTACTGGATTTTGTACTATTTGGGAATGCGTATGATAAAGAAATTAATCGCTTTAAAAAGATTTTAGAATAATACTTTTAAGTATTTTAAAATTCAGTATATCAAACGGATCAGATTTTTTGAAAATTGTATGTAACCGGTTTAAAAAACCCATTTGGGGTGGCTTCAAGCTTTTCCGGTTTTAATTTACCTAATTCTTTCCATTTTATAAATTAAACTTGCCATATCTTACTCTTTCCCCGGGTAGTTAACACAGGATACTCACTAATTCGTACTTAAAATTATGGGCAAAGCTTTTATTAAAGAAGCCTAATTGTTTACCAGGAATAGAAACTATTCGGAACGAACTCTTAGGACATTATATTTATTATAATGACTACTATTCTGATTATTTCTACCTCCATGCTGTTGCAGCTCTGTAATTTCCCCCAATCGGTAAATACTTTTTTGTACCCTTTTTTGGCACACTTGCCACTTTTCTTGGACGCTAATTTGGTAAAGTCTTTTCTCAAATGAAAAGTTCCAAAGATACTTTCTCTTTGAGATCAGATAGTCGGCTGACTTGAATCGAATTCATTGAATAATTTATCACTCCTTTCTTCTCTCTTGGCTGACATTCTTTAGCATTCTTTACTTCTTAGTCTCAGTCAGTACACTTCTTTCTGCTTAGGGCTAATTTAAGGCTGAACTAGAAACTTTATACTTTAGTCCGCATCACATACAAAATTCACCCACTATTTATAGAGGCATATTCATTTATTCAACGTTAGAGGTATTTCTTTATAAGGGGAAGTTAGTCGTCGATTCAACTGTGAAGATTAAAGGCCTCTAAAGGTACTTTCGAGAGGTTTTTTCCATTGCCATTGTATAACACGATTATAGGGAAAAGTAAGTTAAGTTTTAGTAGAGTTATACAGTAAAGTACGACATTTGGCTGGGTAGTACAGAAAGTAATTGGGGGTCTAAATGTCTAACTTGGGTGACAACGCGACCAAGTGACGGATGACTTGGAGAGATAAGACTATAGTACAAAATATAATCGATAAACCTACAGTAATTACGAGTCTCAATGCATAAGGGGTCATGTGAGGGTCAAAAGTGTTATGGAGAATTGTAAACTGACACACTGCTGACCGTGAGAAAGTTAAATGTTGGTCTAGTTCTTGGAAACAGGATTTTAAAGATACGTAAATTCATGTTTTAATGAATTATGAAGTTTTTTTTGTTTTTATTAAAAATCAACAGAAGGATATGAATTCCGTTGTAATATTTTATGCACCAAAATTCTATATAATAAAGTAAAATAATTCCCTTATCCTTTCCAAACATGGTTAAAGGGATTAAAGATTAAAATTCAAAAAGTTCAGGACCAGTTTACATTTCAAATTTCAACCATATTAACCCCCATAGGATTTAGATCGGTTGGCTGGTAGATTCTTTGGTGGCAGATCGCTCATTTGGCAAACAGCCTAGTGTTTAATTGCTCTATACCACTATTTTCAAACTGCCAGACCATAATAATCTAGCATTATATTATCAGCTTAATAGTCAAGCACCGACTAAGTATATCTACCAAGTAATTGCTAGAAAGATAGTAGAAAAACATTCCCATTTCTCCTAACTTTACTTATAATGAGGTCGAGGCTGGCTGGTGGAATTTGAAATGATATACTTAATGGTCTACTGTGTCCAACTCTTTGTAAATTATCGGGAGTAAAATACAATAATCCATTTCCCTTTTTCTTATCATCGGCTTAAATGGAAAAAGTCCGTGTAGTTGATGTACATTAGATATATCTTCATGGTGGATAGAGATAACTCTGCTTCTGATAATAAGCTCTTAATTTGTATAAAAGAGAAAGCTTTACCTATACTAGATCCAGTGGGGGAAATCTTTTTCTGAGGATAACTTTCTTTTAATTCATGTAAAAGTTGAGTTAAAGGACTGAAGTATGTTTTCATGCAATGGAATTAGTATAGCTTTCTCTATAAGGTCGGGGTTGTCTTTCTCGGTTCGAGTGAGTGCCAGCCATTTTGGCCATTAGAAGGATTAAAAGTTAACGCGGACAATGGGAATAGACCCACAGGTTTGTCATTTGTCCTCAGTAGGTCCAACCACCACTAGTGACGTCCAAATGTCCGGGTCTTAATGTCTAATTCATGTGCCGTCCTTATTAAGCCAAGTAAGCATTGTACGTTATCTATACTGCTGGGATTGATAGGACTTTCTAAAGATTGGACTACCTATCTCCGAATTTCTACAGCTTTTCTCGATGATTATTTATTATTGGATGTCCTTAGTTGTGAATCTACTAATATATTTATAACTTCTCAAATGTCATAGGTAGGTGGATATTTATCAAACGTTTTGATGATTTGATTTGAAAATGTCGACATCCTTCAAATCGATTATCCGTTGATTGTCTGAGTTTGCTTCTTTTGTTCTTTAGTTTTAGAGCTAAAAGTTTTCAGTGAAATCCAAGGTTTTTTTTTGTGAAATAGGCTATCCTTATTGTTTAAAGTCTAGTTGATGTTATTGATTTAACTTAAAAGCGGTTTTGTTATCGAAGGTAGGGTTTATCTATAACAATCCTTGTTTGTATGAAAGTTGTACTTGTTTTTTTTTAAATGATGAACCCACCAAGAAAATGTACTTTACGCTAGCAGAACTTGGGTAGCAATAATATTGCGAATATAATAAATTCTTTACGAGGATTCAATTGGTTATTGGCATTGGTGGTGGTCGTTCGTGAAACAATCAAATAAATTAAACTCGGACCTGAATCCCTAGTTTCTTTACGACCAACTTTGGATAATAAATGTGTCTGATTTGTGGAATTTAATGGCTCCAGCCCAGCTTACACAGAACATGCATGCATAGCTAACTTACCAGTATAATGTTTAATATTGGAGTAAGTTAAGTAGCAAAATAGTAGAAGTAACTTTGGTCCAACTTTTGCTACCCATTTGTTGAGTTCTAGTTGTGTGTCGAAATGCCGACTTTCTCTATATAATTTTACTACTACTGTTATGGTAAAGTGGCATTAAGTAAAGTAGTAATGTTGTAGTAGTAGTATTAGTAGTAGTAGTAGTAGTAGTGGTAGTAGTAGTAGTAGTAGCAGTATTAGTAGTAGAAGTGGTAGTAGTAGTAGTAGTGGTAGTACAAGTGGTAGTAGTAGTAGTAGTGGGAGTAGAAGTTGTAGAAGTAATACTAGTTGTAGTAATACTAGTAGTAGTAGTAGTAGTAGTAGTGGTAATAGTAGTAGTAGTAATAGTAGTAGTAGTAATAGTAGTAGTAGTAATACTAGTAGTAGTAGAAGTGGTAGTAGTAGTAGTGGTAGTAGTGGTAGAAGTAGTAGTTGTTGTAGTAGTAGTAGAGGTATTAGTTGTTGTAGAAATCCAATGGCGAAATGGGATGAAATGACCATGAATAGAATGTCAGGGGAAAGTTTGCAACTTCTTCGTTTAGTTTCCTCTCTTCTTCTTGCTAATGTGGAAGTGACATGACATTATAAATGACAAGGTCTTTTTCCCCTTTGTCCAACTCACCAAACCAGACCAAGTGCTCGGCTGCCGACTTGGACGGCTGCTTCTGCTGCATAAGTCTCTATAAAATGGTAAGAGGTACAAAAAATGGAAAAGTTTCTTTTTCGACAGATAGATTACCATTCCTATTATTTGGCCCCGTATTGAATTGAAAGAGCTTGCAAACCATTAGAAGAAGTTGAGCTGTTTGCTTACTCCTGAACTGACTGCTGCTTGGATACATACATGAAGCATAAGGAATATCATGGACTGACGAAGTACATACAAACAATGACTGAATGAGTCTCCTCCATATGGATGGATGGACTTGCTAGAGCTGGAGCTAGATGTCCGCTGCCGATGGATAAATGGATGGATGGATGCAGGACTCATTTCGTATGGGAAATTTATTCATAGTGGAACTTCATTTGAGATAAGTAGAGTTGAATTACCTATAATAAAATGGTAATATAAAGGTTGGCATTTTGGTAAGTAAATATTTTGCATTGAAGACCAGGGGGAAAAATATACACTCAAAGGTTTGTTGTGATTGGAGAACAAGTGTGACAGAATTTGCTTTTGGAAAACTGCAGGAGTTTGTTGCCTCTGGTTAAGAAGATTTACCATAAAGCAAGGATTTTGTAGGGCTTTTTTTGTAAAACTGCGTAAACGTAGGATATGTCTTATCTTTAGGTTTTTAAGTTTAAAGTCCTAATGATCCAAAAAAAATGTCAACATCCATAGCAAACCCTGAGATTAGCACTGATAAAAGTTACAGTGTACTCACCTTTTTGGCTGAGTTGACGCTTGAAGTGAGAGTTGACAGGTTTTCGGTTCCTTGTTCGCATTCTTGATTCTTCTTCACTCTCTCTCTCTCTGAAGAGGTTCCTGTTTACCCAAAGGATCCACTTGCTCTCTTATTATTATTATTATATGTACATAACTCCTTGCTGTTATGTTATCCTGAACCATCAAACATAACATTGAGACAGATAAACGACCCGAGTCAAACAAGTTGGTCGATAGTCCATAGAAAGTACACAACTCTACCATCTTTTGTGAGTAAAATATACCTTACTTTCACCTGGAACATAACTGCACTCTACTCTACTTGATTACATAGTAAAAGTAAAAGAGATAGAACTTGATACTAAAATATGGTTGGTAATCTATAATCATCCTCCTCCTACGGAAGGTATTGTTGTACCGAAAATAAGGGAAGTCAAAGTTAGTTCCAGTGAGTATTTGATAAAAGTAGTTGGCTGAATAGCAACAGACAACCGAGAAAGGCAATAAGAGCTACCCTTTTCTATTCATAATGACGATAACGATGGGACTGTGTCAATAAAGCCTTGTTGGCTTATTCTTCAATCTGCCCCTCTCCACCCTTATGCCCGTCTTGTTGAAATAATCTTCAAAGTTTAAGCTAAAAGACAGTCACATATTAGTATGAAGGAAGCAGTATGAATGTATCTTCAAGTGCTAACTCAACCCTTTGGCTTTCACGGTATAATAGAGGCCCTATTATTGACACAATATTCAATACAAAATGCAACGGTAGCAGAAAGTAAATAATATACTGTCTGAATGGGAGATTTACTGATTTCTGTTTACTTTGCTTGCCTCAGCATGTTCTGCTTGAAATGAGCACATTTTTATTCATTCAAGTATGAGATCTTTAAAAAAGTAGTTGGTGCGAATAAAATGTAGTTATTTGGATGCCTCTGGTGCTGTTGAATTAGCTAGAGGATGCATTTTATAAATTGAAGGAGTACGGACGAAAATCGAAAATAAGATGCACTGGGAATTTGGGATGATTAGAGGACGTTAAATGTATGCGAATGGGACAGCTTGCACATTAACAAGTGAGCTTGGGCTTGTCAATCTGACATGCATGTGAAAGAAACGTAAAGAAATAGTATTATAATTCAGGACTTTTTCTTTAAAAAATGCTTCAAAACACTGGTTATTACATTTCGTATTATTAAAAATATAATTATAAGCAACTTACCACACAGACAACACATGAAAAAAACTCCTTATTGGTACAGCGTTTATAAGTTTTCTCAATACAGCAGGGTTACATTCGGCAGATTATGCAGACTGAGTAAGTAAGGATGCTACTATTAACAAAGTTGGTTTAATCAAAAGTGTCAGAAAAAGATCAAAGCAACCGATGAATACACTAAGAACAAACCCTTGAAAAGTTGCATCGAACCACCAATGCCGAATACATTTGGCTCTTTTCATTACAGAAATACAAAGTATAAGGCTATTTCATAGTTGAAAAAGCCCAAAACTCATTACAAGGCGTATGCTAAACACAACGAGTCCTGAATTTGGAAACGGCTTATATTTTTTGGGGCCTATAGAAAAAGTATTTTGTCCTATGAGAAAAAGTAAGTTGGTCCTATGGTAAGTTTAACCTATACGTAATTAAGTTGGGCCTTTACGAAATTAAATTGGACCTATAGAAAAAGTATTTATGTCCAATAGAATAAGAATTTTAAATACGCATTGATTCGGTTATCTTAGTAATTTAGATCATATTATTTACAAAATAAATCAAACTTATTTTCTCTCTTGATCAACAAGAAGAGATTTTGAGGTCTTTTATAGTACTTTTCCCGTTGATTATGAGTCAAACGTTTTCTGAAAGCAGTCATTCTGAAGTGTTGGTTAACCTCTTTGTACGATGTTCATACAATGGCCTAAATGTTACGTGCTGCTCGTTGGAGGGGGGTATACCTGATAAGATAAAGTTTTTTCAAGGTAAAATATGAATTAGCTAACAGAATCAGCATGTACAATTTTACACTTTTATCTGCAAATCTGCTGACTTATGACGAGGGGGCATAGAGGTTAATTACACTAATTATAGGTCCAATAATGTATCAATCTTGATGGTGGGTGTAGTGAATAGTTGAGAAAATTGTAAGGGGCACTGAAAGGACCCTGTAAGAGCGTCGTTTTAATTTTAGGTGCCAAAAAGGCCTACTTTAGATTATAATCAGCGGCAAGGTAATTAGGCTCAGGGGGCCTTTAAATGAAACGTAAAAGAGGTGCAAAGCAATAACGAGTAGAGTTAAACATCATAAATAAGAATACTGCTTTTAGAAAAAGATAACCCAATGAATGCGTATTTAAAATTCTATTCTATTCTTATTCTATTGGACATAAATACTTTTTTTATAGCTCCAATTTAATTTCGTATAGGCCCAACTTAATTACGTACAGGTTTAACTTACCATAGGACCAACTTACTTTTTCTCATAGGACAAAATACTTTTTCTGTAGGCCCCAAAAAATGTAAGCCTTTGGAAATTTGTAAAACGTAAAGTAAAAGTTATACGGATTCCTCTCAACAGCAGCAAATAACCTACGTAAACTTTCCCCTCTCTAAAAACTGTTTATCAAAGCCTGGTTAAGTCAATAGCAGACCTTTAAGGTGTGAGCTATGTAAAGTAAAACATATTGAAGTTCATTGTCCAAATAAAATAACTACTGCCTGAAGACGTTTAGATTAAAATAAACTTTGAGTGTGTGAAAGCGATGAAATAAAATAAAATGTAAACTGTGTGTGCAAATACAGCATATTACTGTACTCCAGACCTCAATCACCTTTTCTCTTTAATTAATTTAGGGCTAAAATTAACCCTTAAAACCTAAACAGCCCGTGTTGAATTTCAAGGTATTGCAATTTCAAATGAATCTAAAATAAAATAAAAATCATTTCGATCTTGAATTTTTATTTTGACGAAAAGCAAAAGTAAAGGACAGTGATACAGTAAGATGCGGCATTGTGTTTAAGAGAGATCATAAAACCCGAACTTGTGGAGCAATCAATTCAACTGCAACAATTCCAAGCTTATTCTTTTTCTAGTTTAAAGTTGAAAAGTTGATCAAAAGTATTCAACTGAATGATGCTGGGATTAAATGAAACTGACTCCTGCTGCCAGCCAGTCACTTAGATGAGATTGACTTTCCCCAACTAAGACCGTCAGCACTCACCCTTTCTGCCACACCCACTGCAATTCTTCCACGCTATGCATAAAACCTTCGTTGAATGGGAGCAGAAGAAGCCGGTTCCCATAACTTTTTCTAATAATCCCAAGTCTTGGTCCACTAACAGTCAAAAGTCAGCAGTACACGTATACATTAGCCCGACTGAGTTAAGAAGGGAAAACTAAAAGTTAGTTACTCCAAAATATATGAAGAAAAGTTTATTTGCGTGGAGAAATCTGCCCATCCCACCCAATCCACTGACGGTAAGATTTTGTTGGCTTAATTGTCTCTGTTAGGTTTCCTAGAATAACTACGGGTTGGGAATGGAATTATATTAAGGTTGTCTGGATTATGTTAAGAAACACAAACTCTAAGTTTACTCTTTCTGTCCGTTACTGCAAAGATTGCATTGAAATGCTTAGAATACAAAGTGATCTACAAGGTATGGACTGACTGGCCGTGGATTTAAATCTAAGATGAAAGTTACCTATTAATAAACCGTTGTGAACGGTATAACGAAGAGGTTGCAGATCGTTATGACATGACATCATCGTCACCTCATGACGTCATCCTCACATCATGACGTCATCTTCACGTCATGGCTTCATCGTCACATCATGATGTAATTGTCACGTCATTGCCACGTCATGACAGCCTGTTAGAAGAAAGTCCCGAGTCTAAACTCGAATATTTTACGTTTGACCTGATTGTAAGGTCAGGAAGGGTCACATGTCAAAAAGGGCATTGTATTTGACATGTTTAAAGCCCCCTGACCTTATTAGAAAAAAGTTCTGAGTCTAAACTCGAATATTTCAAGTTTGATCTTTTTTAAGGTCACAAAAGGTCATATGTCAAAAATGACATTGTATTTGACATATTGAAAGCCTATAGACCCTATTAAAAAAAGTCCGGATACGAAACTCGAATATTTCAGGTTTGACCTTTACCACGCCCCTTGCGCGTAACCTACGAAGTGATCAATTAATAGTGATCGTGCCAGTCACCAATATTCGAAATTAGAAAACAGTTTTCCAAAAAGTTGAACCGTGCGTTAACGAGATATCTTTATTGCATTAAACCAGCACCTTGAAGACGGACGGACAGACAGAGTGAAAGGACATTCGCATAAAGAGGTTTAGCAACCTCTTAATAAAAGGCAACTTTAGTCTCATCTGTCCCAACGTAAATGCTTCAAGAGTTCAATCGACCTTGAATTAAGGATTTCCTAATCGTAATTGTAATTAATACCTACAGATTACTTAAATTATTTTTCAAATACTCGTTCCCCTTTGTTAATTGATTGACCTTTGATCTACCATTTGTTAAGGGTTACTCTGTTGAATGTTGAATCACCAACAAGTCTAACAGAATAAACCATTAACAGCCTTGCTTGTCATATTAAGGAGGGTAAGGGGTTTACAAGTCTACTTGAAATTCGTATTAAGACATCAAAAATTGTAAAGAACTTGTACAACTCCGTCTCAGGTCCAGTTTCTAAAGCGTAGTCGACTTTCAAATAATTCAAATAATAAATTCCAGGCCTTCGATCATTCAAGCCAACTTTTCTTATTGTGTTATGTGTATAAACTTTTCGTGCTATACACAGTCCACGAAATACAAACCCATGACATGTTCTCAATCTCCCAGTCCACATCATCGTAGTTCAACTTACTCCACACGTTTTTTTTCAGTTGAAATTTGTAAACCGGGTAGCAAATTCTTACAAGCAAAAAATAGCAACAGCAACTTTCGTGAACCACAAGCAACAGGGCTGCCGTTGGCTGTTGCTTGCTTATGATTTTTTCATCCCGTATCGTGGAAAGTTTTTCTTTCTCCGAATTTCGGATCTTACCCGGTTCTTTATATTCTTTCCTGACTATCCCTCTCTCAGGCTACCAGACATGAGAAGAGTTTCTAAATCAAGAATTCTGCGGAAATAACCAAACCGGCCACCGCCTTGCTACTGGTACTGTGGTTTTACCCCAATACCCAGAAGCATACTGGATTGCATCAATACATTTTAAATTGGTTCCCAGCCAGCCTTTTTTAGAGGTACAAAGCTAGCGAGGAGTAATATTGAAGATACTATTGCTTTGGCATTGACCACAGGATGGGTCTTAAGGTATCCAGGCGGATTTTTTGGAACCATTCCAAGTTAGCAAAAGTTTTTTGAAACAATTTAAAGAAACACTTTCCGAAATTTCTTACTTGATGTAAAATGTACTGTTTGAAAGACATCCTACATAGCTTAACCCTTTCTCGGTATAAAAAATTTACACAATGTACAATGGGTCCTACGAAGTTACAAAAGTGAAATGCTTGGCACGTACTTCTTTCGGGTTGTATACATTTTTATTTTTAATATAGTTCTGCAGTTGTACATTTCTCAGAGAAACTACGTCTAACTTCGGGCACACCTATCTCGAACTGAAGCTTAAATATTGTATCTTTCTTGCTTTAAAAAAGAAGAAATAGACGTGGGGAAAAACCTGGTGGAATCAGAAGTAGTCGTAGTGTAGTAGTTGTTAAGTAACTGGAAGTGGTGGTAGTAGTTGGTTAGGTAGGAGTTCCCCCAGCAGCGTTTTGGCTAGTAATTTGTATTCCTGAGCCGTGTGAAGGTGAGCACGTTTATCGCTTTTACTTGTAACCCTACAGGAAAGTTACATTCTACTTAGGGCATCCAGAACAACCCTCATTCACCGTTGCTGTTACTGTAATATTTGCAGATGCTTGATTCCACCAGCAGAATATTACTCTTAGGACTGCTACAACTGCAGATAAGGATAAGACTGATTGTGAGGTTTACAAAGGGGCAGTATTGTAGATTATACAAGAAGTTGGTACAAAAGAAGTATTGAGATGGGCTTTCTTCATTTATACGAGACATTTGCAAATATCTGCAGGATAATGTATCCTATACTGTGAGAACACAGGGGCTGACTGCGGATCTATAGGGTAAAAGCAAATACTCGAAGAAACGTATTTTTAAGACTCAAAATCAGCGAATTTTTCAAATGGATATTTAAAAAGTATCTTAAGGTGACATATTTTGAAGTAAAATTTCTCTAAGTTTAAAAGTTACCACAGGTATAACTCCGCTGACCTCTTGGTGAATCGCACATGTTTAATTTTGGTCCTATGCAGCTACATAAATTGAATTATTTTTTAAATTATGATGACAAGTGATGACATTCTGCACGTGAGACGACACTATTAAAAGTCGCATTAACCTTTTATATGAGCAATTACCACCTCTAGGACTTCCGTTGTCCTAAAGATAGTATGGTACGTGAAGGTTGTTCAGTTCTGGGTCTGGTTAAGCTTACCACGCACTGTTGCTTTGCTGCTTTGGGTGGGAAGGAGCGTCTATTATATTATTGCCTAGTTGTGGTGGCTGTCTATAAATGAAATGAACAGCCTGAAGAAATAAGATGGATATTTTTCTCGGCTCAAGGAGAAAGTTTAGTATCCCTTTGGTATTGGCATTACCACTTCTTTACGACTTTGGCTCCAACCTCTTTCCTACTCGTACTTTAGCCAAGACACGAACAAACCCCACCAGACCAACTTATTTGGCCTTTCTCACAGGGATATAAAATGATAAAATGAACAGCCACTCACTATTACCACCGCCACTACTACTGCCAAACAGCACAGCAACAGCGTCCGCATTCAAACCATCTCTCTGTGGGAAAGTAAATAGAGTAAAAAATGAAGCTAATCTTAACAAATCTTGAAGAATGGAAGGAAAGATGCAAGGTTGTTTTTTACTGGGAGTAAAATTAAATTAAGAAGCACGGCATTTCTACACTGGATGATGGTTTTATGCTGTTCTATTTTGACGGCTGGATTTAACACAAAATCGGTCAAGCTGTCAGCAGCAGGATTAATATAATTTTAGATAATTCTGTTAGTCTTAGTTGCGATTGAGGTGAGCAGAGCGAATAATTAATTACTGTTCGATAAAAATCATAGAACTCGTGTTCAAATGAGATTAAATCATCAGTGGTCTACTGAAATTTGGTATTTAAAAAGTGAATTCATTATGTCTGTGGGAAAAGAAAGCCTTTTACTTTTCTCCTTTATTTTATGCTATTTTTATTATTATTTGAGATTAGGCTAGGTTGTTTTGATACGGCGTTAGGTTTTTTTAGTAGCGTAAATCAACTGACCTGTCCCATAGAACTTACTGAAGACTTTTAGGTTTACACTAAAGTAAAATCGGTTTCTGGGATATCCACTTTACTTGAAAACGCGAAAGCTTACTGAAATCCTGTGTCGAAAAAGGTGGACCTTGTGAAAGGATTTCTTGATCGTGGGAACTCACCAGAAGACCTGATCCCCAAACGAGGTAAAGTCCAACGAAATACTTCAACATTTCATTCCTCTCGCTCTTTCTATCTGTATTGTACAGCTAAACTCGACGGGTCGTGTAAAGAAATGGTTCACATGAAGTAAAAGTTGGAGAAAATAGTTATTGGCTGTGTGGACAAGTTTAATAAGAATTATGAGCACTGAATCAAGAACCTGTGGATTCGGTGGTTGGCTGAAATTGTTCTTTTACTGAGTGAGTAGTCGACGTTAGAAATAATAGTATTAGCATAGCAGGCCGTTTTTGCCATATGAAGTGTAATTTTATGTAAATTCGGTCAGTCTCATTACCTCTTCCCAATTATTGCATTAAGGTCAGAGACATCTCGTGTATGCAACATGTAAAGGTTGACGACTTCAAAATACGAAAAAAAAATGATTGCATTTATGATTAATGGAACTATAATAACCTTGCTTATGATTTATTAACCTTTTTGAAGTCTTTTCCATATTCCGTATACAGATTTGTAGACTCCAAAATCTAGCTTTCAAGTATAACTTAAATTACAATCAAAACACCTTTAAATTAATATTCACATTTTGATATTTATTTACCATATTGCGGGGTTAATTAGTTACCAAATTAATCACTCCATTGCAATAAATAGAATACCATGATTTGATAAATGCATTCTCATAGCGTAATTACCCACCAAGGTTAAACGTTTTATTGAAATTTAAAAAGTATTGACCTCATTTTTGGGTGCGTCTCTAATGTTTGCATGCGAGAGCTGCAGGACGAAATTAGAATAACTTCTTCAATTCATAGCAGATGTTGTTCTAGTTTTGATTTTTAGAAAGCTAATAAGTGCAAATTTTATGTGAAATCGACAGCAGTCAGAAAAAATGGTCTCCGGGCGACCCACTAGGGTTTTAACTCCATGACCACTACTTTAACATGGCAACATGGGTAGTTTATGAAAAAATTTAAAACTAAGAAAGTGGATGCGTCCGATAAAATTAATGTTTGAGCACTTTATCCTCCAGGTTTGGCCCAGTTAATAGGAATTATGTGCACCTGACCCGTGGTGTGCAAAGTTTCCAAGGATCACTAAGGACGGTAAAAACGAGTACAAAACTTTCACTGGAAAACGACAAATCCAATTTCATATGCATAAAGATTGAAAGTTTGGAGACCATGACCACAAAAGTTTAAATACCTTGCCATTATCATTTTACTATCTACTATCTTATCTTCCGTAATACATGTAACTTTTCCAATAGGAACGACCAGTTACCCTGTAAAATTTTAAACCTCCATAACAGATAACCCTAAATACTACTAGATTAAATGCATGGAAGTCTATATTAAAGCAACGTGCTTTTCAATCCTGCAACTACCATGTACTCGTTTTGTTTTACACTTTAGATTGTATGCATATAATACTGTTATTTGCACGGATTCATAGTTTTCAGCCACATCTTTACCAATCTTAGTAACCTATACAGAAAATCCCCTAAAGGGAACGAATGAAGACAAAGAAACTTGTCGAAACTCTTGTTGATCCTCCAAGGGACCTAAGGAGCTTTCACATTCACAACTTTAAACTTTCTTTCTTCTCAGTATTCTTTCTATATTTATTGCTTCTTTTTACCGTAAAGATTTTACTGTACTGTGACTTGCGGATTTCCCTCACCAACATTACTGCAAGCGGAGAGACAAGCAGGTACAAGTAGCCATGAGTAATATTGAGTTTTTTCTTCAATTCCAATACAATAGCACTCAATAAAACGCAAACGTATCCCTTCATGCAGACAAACTTTATTTGCTTCGGATGAAATCCTGGGAATTCTGGGCTGTTTTTTTTTCAGTTTAGAGGATAAAATTCTACTTTAATACATCCAGGGGTTAGTTAAATTATTTTAAAACGATTGAAATTAGTTTAAATGCTACAATAGAGCATAAGCTGCATTTGGCGGTGGTCTTCTCTGCAACACGTTTTATTTTATTGTAATCTCTTATCTTAAAATCTTAATTTGTCTAGAAAATGAGTAGAAAAATTAGCAATTTAGATTTCAAGTAAATGTCAGTCTAAGGATGGAATCACTCTTGTATGAGTCGTTTCTTTCATGGTTGCCTGAAGGATTGATAAGATTGCGAATCAAGTACACGCGTTTCCCCCTGGTTTACCTTACCAGAGAAAAAAAAGAAGTTTCGAAGGGAAAGATGGCCAAAAAGCAATAATACAAAGAGCAAAACCAATAAGCTCGAATAAACGAAAAGTCTTCTGGCCAGAGATCCCGCTGCGTTCCTTGGGCCATTCTTGTGTAAAATAAACCACAACTTTAGGTAAACGCAGACGTTAGCTTCTTTTAGGTTTTTTTCGTTTTTTTTCTTATTTTATACAATCTAAAAAGACAGCCCATGAGAGAGATAAAAGTAAATCCTTCCAGAACAGCTACCGACCTTGCCTTGCTTGCATCCCACAGAATTTCACCAGCAGCCCTTGTCTATTTTCATTATTTTTCTCTTAAAAAAAACCTAAATCGAATCTTAAATCTCGTTGCATAACGAGAAAGGCATCGGATCAGCTATCAACCAGAAGAGAGGATAAGAATTGGAGATATTATCTTGGAAAGATTTCTTGTGCTTTTGGCCCAAGGTGAAATCCACATCGAAAATCGAATCCAATTCAGCGATGTAGATATCTGTAAGTTGGTCAAATTGTAAAACCTTTCGATTTACGGTTAGAATTTGAAATTGTTTAGTTTCAACCAAAAACTGTGTCAGGTAATCAGCCGAGGAGCTTTATTTTGAGTTGTGAACTGGAGTTAGTAAATATTTGGTAGGTGAAATAAAAAGGTTAATGACAATTAACAAATCTTCTGGGTGTTATACTATTTTAATTAACTCTGGAATGGTGATGAATGATGAGAACATTTTTCAATTCTTGAAGAATAATTTGTTGGTGTAATTAAAGTTGGATAGTTTGAATTTTAAATGCTTTGAACCCCTAGTTTAAAATGCCTGTTAAAATACATCTTTTATTTGTAGACTAGACGTTAAAGTGTTTACTCTACTTTGAGATTATTTAAACAGTTTGTTAATTGTAATTCCTGCGTTGGTTATGTCTTTTCCTATTTTTGCCAGCAGAAGTATTTTAAAGTCATTGTCAAGTCTCATATTTTGCTCATTGTTTCACTTGCTGCTACCCATTCACTTACCCTTTAGTAAGTAGTTTTTAGTAAAGCAGAAAGTATGCAGATAACTGTCTGGAGAACTGTCCACAGTTGGCGACAGTTAATCTGACTAATTAGTTGGGTAATGTTGTAGTATGTTATTTTGCCAATAACATACAACCAAATAGGTTTATTTTGTACTTTATGTTATGACAGTTATAACATGCAATGCAATGTCCAGCGGGCCTATAAAAAGGCCGTTTGAGATGCACAGATGCACTATTCCTCAGTTTGTATTGTACCCTGATGCTGTTTGTTGCTTTGCCCAACATCCTCGTTTTTCATAGTTTTTATAGTTCATAAGGTTTATTAATTTCTGAAATAGAAAGTTCCCTATCGACATTCTTTAGGAAGTTTCTATTTCCAAACCCCTCAGTGGAGACTTCTCCATTCCCCTCGTATATATTCGAGGATTGAGTTGGAATCCATTAACAATCCTGGGACTTGCTTTCTGGACCCTTGAGACATTTAGCTTGACAACTTACGGTCGTATTGTTTATTTCGCATATCTCATCACTAAAACATCTAGCAAAACTTAACATATCCTAGCTTATTCCATCCATAGCTAAAAGCCTACCTAGTCTGCTAATTCTACTTCGGCACGAATACCTGGTGCGGAAAGGTGAAAGGCCCAAGTACTCACCCTTCCAAGAGTTTGTAAGAATATTTTGTTCCCTTATTGAAAAATTCCCTTACATCATATTTCTGAGGAGTTAGTCAACTAAATTCAATTTTGGTGTATAAATCATTTTCAGAAATGAGGCAAAGCCTCCTTTAGATCTTTATTGAATTATTATAAGAAAAGCTAAGCATCCGATAACATTCCAGTTAGACCAAATAAGACTAAGACAAAGATGCCACTTGGTCTGTAAGAAGTAGGGACACGGGATGAGTTTGGAATCCGAAGACAAATTTCAGAAACGGTCTTTTCACGCCCAGTAGCCCCCAAAGACAAACTGACTGTTGGACTTATCCTCTGGCAAGGCAAAGCTGAGAAGCAACCAAATCAATCCTGACAACATCCATTTATTTCCACCAATTTAGACCTAAACCTAAACCCCAGTTCCTCCTTCAGTCTTGAACTGTTCATGCATCATTTTGCTAAGGAAAGGCATATCCCTAAGAAAAAGAGGATCTTTATCTGGCTTCAGATTGTTTAAATCCTGACTGAAAACTCTGTCAAATCTCTTAAGAAGGCTGGAAATGGATTGAAGTAAATAGGTTTAGAAAGTTTGCAGGAAATCCGTCGTCGTTAGGTTTACCAAGAATGTGGAATGATTTCCGTAAATTAATTTCCTCGTCTTCTTAATACTTTAGCTTGTGTCTTCTACAGATAGATTTAAAGATTTGTTGATATAATCCTGCTGTATTTCTAAGAATATGAATTAAATTTGTTCTTCAAGCGACGCTTGATTTCGAACTTGTGAGCAAGTCAAAACCAACTTTGGCCGATTTGTAAGATCGTTTCTGGAGATTAAATCTATTCCTTTCGTTCTAACTCTAAATGATTCTAGGACATCTGTGTGGCCGTTTAAGACTGGAAGTGAAATCATGAGGAATTTGGAGACGCAGGTTACATTTTACGGGTTCGTTCCATTAATTCGACTACTGCTTCTACTACTGCTTCTTCGACTGCTTCTACTGCTTGATAGATTTAAAACTAATCCAAGTCCAAATGATTTTTAAAGATGGGTTAGTTTTATTGCAAACGCAAGTTGAAATTCAAACTTTTAAAGCTCCATATCTTACTTTTTTCATACTATTTTTGAATTTGTTACGTTGCAACCATTCTTGGAGAATATTCAGCGTTGTTCCTGCAAGTTTACGAATACAATTGTGGCAAAAACTGTTATCTAACAATTATTTTTTAACTGGAAATCTCCCTACTAGTGTTTTTCACAAGAGCACACAGACTTTTTTACGCACTAATAGAATAATGGAAATCACTGTTTTAACTCCTCGTAGTAGTATTTATATATTTTCCCTTATGGAGAATTATACCAATTGGATCCGACAGGGGAATCTATTTCTGACTAGATTAATCCGGATCTGGAAGCCAAAGCACCTTTAGTAGTAGTTCTTACCCGGGTATTAAAATCCAGTGTGATTAGTTCCTCTTGGGTGAACCTGGTGAAAGCATTCGTTGGATAATCGCCCGCATTAATTCCTCTCATCCTCTACCTTTCACTCGATAAATACAAATGTCCCAGCTAGAAGCTACATGGCTTGATATAACCTTAAACTTAACCAAAGGATAGTTGATTACATATTTTCCAGTTTACATATCTGCTGCTTGGTCACGAAGGAGATTTTCGGATTTAAAATTGAATCTATACCTGAATTTGATCAAGGCTTTGGGATGATGATTATTTATCCGGGAGTTTTCGCCAAGTAGTAGTCTCACGCTTACGCATGATGACAACAAACTCCTAAATACTTCATTCAGCTCTGATTCATCTCACCTTTTACATCCAACCTCATCTCCTAGAAAAACTAGTTAATTTTGTTATCGTATCGTATACAGAAGAGATACTGTTACACTTAGTCAGTATAGTACAACATTATTTAGTTAGGCATTCTGGTTGTTGAGACTAATGAGCTGTTAAATGGAAGTTAAAGGAGAGGAAGAGACAATTTCTGGAGATTTTTGTTATTAGAAAAGGGAATGAACGTTTCTTAAGCTTTTTTGCAAATTAGTTTAACATAACTTTTGATAAATGAATATTTTTAAACCCAATTAAAATCTACAACTACAAATGTAGATCTCGATAGTTGATTGTTTCCAGTTTCCTTCAGAAATATATTTTTAATGCTAAAATTTACAGCTTATTAAGAATATGACTTCAAATATTGAGACCCGTCTACGGCTTAAGAAATGGGTGTCCCAACCCAAAACTGAGGACATCCTAAACTTTACCGTGCAGTAAAAGCTGGTGGATACACGGAATAAAATCCAATACTAACAATTAGATGATTTACGTCATAAAATTGCTAGAGCAATTGTCTTCGTTCCATTTTATTGTCAGGTATTATTATTTCCATGAAAGCCATCAGTAAGTATGACTATTTGGGAATGTGTTTGGACTTATTTATTTGTACCGTGATCAACTCACACACTTCGTGGTGTAATCATACATCATATAAATTACCCATACCGGAAGAAAGCTAAGGGTGGTCTTGGCTGGTGAAGAAGTGTAGTTTAATTACCCAGTTGGGAATTGCAAGAAGACCGCAGCAATGCAATGAAATCACTCCCGGTAGAAACATTCACCGAATAATTTTATGCAAGTAGGTATTACTGATGCTTTTGTTTCAGTTTTTTTCGGTGTGTGCTTGTGTACTAAAACACCAAATTTTATTGCTGCTTTTGATACTCAATTAAATTATCATAACATGACTTTTTCTTTGCCACAATAATCTCTAAATCCTTGTAGTGTAAGGATACAATGCAAATACCTTCTGTTAGCGTTTATAAAACAAGATATTACTCGAGCCCGTGCCGTGGTTGCTATAATATTACTTGCATTTATAACATTTTTAGTCAACTAAATAAAGTCTTTTTGTGACCAAATGTTTCTTTTTTATAGTAAAATAGTTTAACAAACTAGGACGCAAATATTGGGTAAGATTTAAAGAGACAAATTACGGACTGTATTTTCAATTTTTGTCCATTTACTGACTCAAATCGCAGAACAACTACCAATTATTTTATTGATTCTAATCAATAAAAGTTACGAATTAATTTTTTCACCCATTCCATCTTACCCAATAATTTTGGTGTAGGCAGTTTGCAATCATTGCACCATAATTTACCCTGCTAAAAAATATCCATAAGCTAAAGTTGTAATAAATAATTACTCAGCTAGTCTACTCTGTAGTTTGCATTCTGGAGAAACGTAAACTACCAATTAGAGGATGCAACAGACCAGCAATTAAAAAAGTATTAGCCCTATACTTCAACATGTATGACAGTGGTTACGTTACAGCACATTAATAGGGGTATTTTAAATACCACAAAGCAATCATTTATTATTCCAATTATTAGCGTTGTCCACATATTTCAAAAGTGCAAAAGCTCTCGCTCTATCTATGTGGTTGTCTTTGGTTCGATTTCTTTGCAATCAACTATCAACACAAAAAACATGCAGATATTTATTTAAATTCATTTACAGGTCTGTCTTTCTGACGTCGTTAAAGCCTCATTTATCGTCTATTGCTCGGATTTCTGCCTCATTTAATAATTACTCACTATGCGCAGTTTAATTTCTACCAACCAAGATAAAAAAGTGAGATAATTTAAATTTGTAAACTAATTCCTCAGGAGACTTAAGACCAGAACAGTCTGGTTTATGCTTTGATAGTGCTATTTACATCGCAGAGGGTGCGGCTTGTAGCTGGGGCTATAATCGATCACTTATGCTTTATGCATCTCAAGGAAGCAACAGAAAAGGTAATTACTACTACTTCAAAAGAGGAAGTCCAGTAGGAGTCACTGATCCTGTTATTTCACTAACGTTTATTCACCGTGAGAGAAACCCTTCTTTCATAACACACTCATTTGCCCATTTAAAAAGGAAGGAACCTCCAAAATCTAAATAAGACTTTTAAACGAATACACCTGCACTTGTACAGATAGCTAACAAGCTTTAGAAAATAAAATAACTTTGACAGGCCATGGATATGTACATTACGTTTGGATGTACTTTTAGCTAACTTTCCTACCCGCAAAATATACCAATACATCAGAGTAAAAATGACAAGATAGCCATCGTTAAATGTACCTTACATACCTTAATTCAGGACATGCTAACGAAGTAATAGAAGTCGTAATGATACCAGAGGCTAAGGTAAAGTAGGAGAATATGAGAATACGCTACTCAATTTGCATATAAAATGTATTAATTTCTGGTCTGCAATTCCTTTTCTGCCTTGCAGTTGAGTCCCAGTCAGTCATCATCATATATGCTGTGGTGCGATGAAACTAAATTTGGCTCAAGTTCCAAGGAATAATTAAAAGAGTGCTGGGTTCGAGTGGAAGAACACAGAAGGGGAGTGGTGGAGAAATAACTGTTGCTTTCATTCCTCAAGGGAGATGTAAATTAATTATTATGTTAAATATTAAGCTCACTTCTGTCAAAAATTGTTAAGTCTAGAGGCAGACCTCAGAAATAGCGGATAGTGGAATTAAAGGTAATAGAGACATATGAATAGGGTAACAGGTACGATTTTTAAAACCTTATAATGCTCCAAATTATTTTAAAAAAACGATGAATCTTTAGCGTTCTTTAGTCCACTCTACTTGTATGCAGTAATTGTTAGATAATAGTTAACTTGGGGTATTCCTTTCCTCGAGGAACTTACTCATCAGAATAACAAAAAAGGAATACCGTATTTCCCGATTTAATTCCCCCCACCCGAAATAGTTCCCCCCCGGTATAATTTTCCATGGGGTTCGGGCCATTTGAAGTAACAATCCCCCCGGAATAATTCCCCATGGTTAAAAAATTCCGATACCTCTAATTGAAGCTTTTTTAATAACAGATATTGAAATTAACTTTCTCAAAGGATGTTTAACCGTTTTGAAAGAGCAATACCTAAAATAATTTTTAGAAGGGTGTTTTTACCATAAAAATTTCGAATTAATTTATAATTAGCAAAAGCAGAGAATGAGTTTTTTTATTAAACTTTAAAATGTTTTTTGTAATTTAATTAAGGAACTACTTTAGAGAATGAACATAGTTGAAACAAAAAATTGCTAGTATTTTACAATTGCCATTAAAAAAATCAAACTGTAATTTTATTATTTAATCGATTCATATTCTTTAGTTTAATTGGATATTCTTATTCACTCAATTTCAGTTTATAAATAATTATGAATTACTGGGGAACGGCTGGTTAATTTTTTCATTTTGAAAGACAAATTGAGCAAAAAAAGTTCAAAAAGTTTATTTTTTGGTGGAAATTTTAATTAAAATTACTACTAAAATTATCAAAAAGTCTGTGTCCTAAACAAAATATTGGATTGAAATAACAATTCCCCACCCAGAATAGATCTCATCCCGGTTTAATTCCCCATGGCGAATCGGAGTTTGAAAAACTAATTTCCCAGGGGAATTAAATCGGGAAATACGGTAGATGCATTTACGTATATTTCAAAGAATATGAAACCATGCTTGGTTGGAGGTATTTTAAACAGTACCGTCAACCTAGCCGTGAAATCCCCATAAATGAATAAAATTGTATGGAATAATGTTGAATACCCGTAGTAAATTTACAGTCCCTCGCTCATAAATAGAAACAGGAGGAAATAAAGACAAAGGACATGCATCGCTAAACTAGCTTAAGCCGAAGTCATCATCATCAGTTATTAAAAGAGGCCTCTACACTCTACAAGAGCCGGCTATTAATTCTACTTCTTCTGGAGAAAACTGTCGCCTTTTTCGTTGGAATAATTTACTAGTCATTCTGTCCTTTCTTTCCTACGACTTTCTCGGGAAAAGTTACGTAAATTAAGGAGCCAAACCACTCGTTATATACACGTGAATATATACATAAGATAACAAAATTACAGCCTGAGTAAACCTTCCTTTCTATTCTAGGTACAATTTTTATGGTTTAGGGGCCATTTATTACCCTATGTAATATGAAGTAAGGGGAAGAAGTTATAGTTGGGATTTTTATCTCCTTTTTCCTTGCACTTTTAGGTTAGGTAGGTAGGTCTTGGGTGTGGATATCAGGTTGTAATAGTCATTGGAGGAGTTAGAATGCAGGGCACGGAGAGAGAGCTTACATTTCTCATTAAAAAGACAATTAAAACGGGGACTGGAACCGGGTAGCAATAATTTATCATTCTTCTCCAACCCCGTTTTTACAAACTCTTTACGATGCGATGTGATGATTACAAACCTTTAACTAAACCTTGCTTTTTTGGAAACTTAAACTTTACCTTTAACTTTGTTCTAGAGGTTTTAAATTACATTTTTTATGCAGGAGAACCCCGTGTAGCTATAATGTTTTGAATGTAGACGGTAGAAGGTTGGTTTTTAATTTTTCAAGGGTGTATATATGTATTCGAGGTTCTGTAAAGGAAACATGGAAAGGCCGAAACGGTTTAAAAGATTACTATCTCTATAAAATGGTGAAAAATAACAGATTTGGAAATAATAAAAAAATTATTGTAATGATACCAGATATTGTTTAATTAATTTTCTTTGCTATAGTTAACGCCATTTCTGTCGCTGTAATAATAAAGCATAAAAAAGATGGCGAATGTAGAATTTGCTTGGAAAAGTAAAGACGCCAAACATCCACTAGTATTTATTTTTAATGACAGGAGTCTAGGAGTCTACACTATACGTCGAGTTATGTAAATTCATTGGGGTTTATGGTTTTAGGAAACAGTCACCTTTTCGATATAAATAGTATTTTTAACTAGTTCAGTGTACTTCTTCTCCAGCAAAATATCACGTTTTTTAACCAAAAATATGTACAACATAACCATAACCTACCCATTCATTATTTTACGGTAGCATAGCATGAATAATAAAATATAAGAAAGTATGAATCAAGACTGGAGAAGATTTCCGGGTTTTTTACTCTACAAGTTGCCGAGGTTTTGGGTGTGTTAGTTACTTGTTTGTACTTTTAATAGCCGGTCTTTATGGTACCTACGTTTAAAAGTAATGAGCTAAGCAGTAGAGGGTAATGTACATGAATTTAATATGCATCATATTTCGTAATAACGAAGTAAAAATTAAGCTAGGGAGTCATGCAACTTGATGCATGCATCCTGGGAGTTTTGCCTTCCGAGTGGAGAGAGGAAATGTTAAGGAAAGGATCTAGTACCTCTCTTGGGTACCTGTTTGCTTTCTTAACTCCAACAACTCCGCTTTTAATGATCTGACATGGAGTGTAGTAATTTTTTAAGTAATTATACAAACTTGAACACGATACCGTATTCCTCGTATGGTATGGTGGGGGAAATGTACTAGCCAAAAACAGGCAACAAATTAAGGCTACAGTAATTCTGCTTCATTTATAAAAAAAACTCGAGCACTAGGATGTAATCTACGTGAGATATGTTTGAACAAGAAAGTAACATGGATTTTTATAGGAGCTTTTAATAGCTTGATTTTAATCGAAATAGCGTTTAGTAAAATTCCAGTTCTAAAGTCATGAAATGAATTTAAACTTTTCCTTACAAATTCTAAATTTAACCCGTATTCGGTTATTTATATTCTAGAGCAGAACAGGTAAGACCCTTTGAACATATTTTAATTGAGCTTTCACCTTTGGGGTTGTTAACGTTTAGTTCTTTGCTTGGGTATTAATAGCTAACTAGCAGCTATGTTATGTAAAATGCGGAGCGTAAAATTCAACGGCTTTTCTAGACACGAATGAACGTAATTTACAACATGTATCAATAATCCTCCTGGTTTTAATGAAGGTTTGGGCCAATCCGTAGTTTTTGTTTTATAAATATTGACCCACATGTTAATAATGTTAGGAAGCTGAAAAAGAAACCATCATTTAACTTATTAGTGCTGTACAATAGTGTGTGTAGAAGTTGAACGTAAATCTAGCAGAAGTATAAAGTAACCTAAGTAGTTTTAACCAAAAGGAAAATTTATTTCAGTAGTGTTTTTAAAATTTCATGAACTTTTGTTTTTGAACACGCTGCTTTTTAAAGAAAATGTAGCTTCATTTAATATAAACAGGAAGTCATTTGAAGTTTTAGTAACCGTATGCAGTTTCTGTCTGAAAAATTATTTATTTGACGTAATACAGAGTCCAAAACATCAATATATATCTCAAGGGGCTATTATGGTTACGAAGTTTCAATTTTTCTGAAGGAAATGAAAATGTTTTACTCTTATCGATCGATAAGTCCTGTAGCTATTATGTCGATAAAGTGAGCTAAGATTGGCCAAATGACATTACATGGCATCAAAGTTGTGAATAATGTTACTTGTTCGTACATTTTCTCCAATCTAAGATCTGTACCGGTTACAAAAGAAAGTCATACAAATTACCGTATTTCCGGAAATAATTCCTTTTCCTTCAAAAAAATAATTCCTCAAGGGAATTATTTACTGAAAATACACTATATTATGCTTTTAAAAACTTGGTACTGTTTTTTGTGAACAAAAATTTAGATTTTTCTACTCAGAAACATATTTAGAATAGATAGAGTAAGTAGCCGTCTATCCAACCTTTTCCTACGTCTTCTGTAAGTAAATATTGTAAGTTTAGAGTATTCAGATGGAGTTTAATGCATCGCATGCCAAACCCTCTTAGATCCTAAGTACTTTTCTGATTTATAAAAAATGAGATGGAACACGCCCAAAATAAAAACGGCATTGTACCCAACAACAAATATCCCGTGTAACTGCAAAGCTCTAGTTTACCCAGCTATGTTATTTTCTCCAAGAAAATTCAGCAATTTTATTACAGTTTTTTACCCCTTTCACACTTAACTTATGAGCCAACATGACACGACATGACAAAATAGGTTTGTATATTATTGGCTAACTTATTTTATTAATCTTGCATGCATTAGCAGTCAGCGTCAGCGGTAAAGGCACCTAGTTAATAATATGTACCAATAATATGGAGATTAGAAGAGGTATGTACTACTTCAGTTTTTTTGGGTTACTTCCTTTTTGGGTAGTATTCCTAGAGAAAGTCTGTGGATATTTGATTATTTCTGTTGCACTGTCTGTTATAGTTATTGCGGTTGTAGTGACCGCAGTTCTACGACGAAGGAGCGGGTATTGATACAATCTGTTTCGTCTATTCAGGTTGTTTTGTTATCACTTCATTTTATCCCAGTATTTACAGGAAATTTGGACCTCAAAATTTGAAGTCCCTGGACGTAGAAAGCAGGTGTGTTTTTATTTTAGTATGTCACTTAACTGGACAAACATTTGCATAGGTTTTATCGCGATAAGTTGGCAAAAGCACAAAGTTGTCTGACTATTGTTAGCGGCCGACTTTTTGGCTACATAGTATACATTTTTAGCGGTTATGCAGATTAACGTAAAATCTGCCTAAATTCGGCTAAAATTTTCAGTCAACTGTATTCTGGGTAAAATCGGGAAAGGTAATGAATGCCTAAGTGAGGAAAAAGTTGGTTTCTGAATTTTCTAATGGATATTTATTTAAAGAATATTTGCGAGAAAAGTTTTGTGATGAAATATTTGAATGATAGTGGAAGATTAAGCCCTTACTATTACCTACTACACCTTGCTAGCAGTTATGTAAGTTATGTAAGCGCCGGGGTCGAGGTTGTTGGCATATTTTTTCGGGACTAATACAAGGTTGTAGAACCAACCTGATGAAACAACAGAGGGAAATGGTTCGCAAACATGAAAACCTCAGCCAAGAATTGACTAATCATTCATCAAAATCTTTTGGAGATCCACCCCGCAGACTTGTAACCGCCCAGGTCATAACTTAAATCCTAACAAACGGCTTTCTACTTACTTACATTTACGTTATATCTGACCTCCTGCCGCCCCATGACCAACACCCTTGTCCATACGTAAACCAAAAATCTCTGCGGATAATAAATACTCCGTAAAAATTACACAGTGCGGCAGAGAAAGGGAGAAGGTTAATTTTTTGGGAGTATTATTTTGATTAACATTGTATTTAAAGTATACTTTTCTACAAGGTTTGATATTTATACTAGGTAGTTATTTAGTTATATTTGATACTAGTTAGTGTGTTGGAGTTAGCTCAAAGGTAGTTATTATTGCAACGGAACTACAACAGGTTAACTGCCGATCTTAGGTTTTTAGGAGAAAGTAGAAGGAATCGATGGACTTGGGAGGATTTCCTGTTTTCTTTGGAGTCTAGAATTGCGAATGCAGAACTAGATAAGGCTAATGGAGTTTTTTAAAATTATAATCGGCCTGGCTTCATATTTAGGATTTTTAAGGGGTTTCAAGGGGTAAATTGTAGATATACGCAAATGAATACAGGATAATTACTATTCGCTTTGATTTTATTTTTTTATATCTCTTATAATTTCGTCAAACCTCGTATTTTTAATCAGATTCTAGCAGATAATAGCTATTTGTAAACGTAATCCAGTCAGAGTCTGATTCAATTTCTGTAATTATAATTCAAACTTCATTATCTAAATGCTTTATTACAACCATGTACCACATTCCCATCCACTTCCCTCTGCTTGTAGTCCTTATTTTCTATTTCAATCCATTTAATATAATTCCTTGAGCTAAAAGCACAATACTGTCGTAAACACACACTATCAGTCTTCTGTATAAAATAAAGTAATATTGAATGATTTTTCTCCAAATAAAAAGAATGGCTCGGTGGGAGGTTTTCCCAAAATACCAATCCATTTTCTCCAGTTAGTTAAGCAAAAGCGAGAATGTTATTTCATAAATTTTAACACTTTCTTCCCGTTACTTGTGGATATTTCTTGTTGCGTGTGTAACCATCCTACTTTTTTTTATACTTAACTCTTTATATTCCCGTTGATTTATCCCACAGTTAAAAAGTAAGTAGTAAACCGGGGCTAAAATGGGTTGTATGTTTGTGTGATGTGATCTAATATCGGAGATGGATTGGAAGATTTTCAATTTTCTGAATTGACTGATTCAAATTGAATCTTACTCACGTATAGAATCCCGTAATAGATTGATATGAGGGAGATAGCAAAAGTAAATGTTCCCTGTGTGTGTTTGTCTGTTCTACTTTTACTAATGCCCTTCCATCCCATCACTTTACGTACTTGTGGCATAAGCTTTTACTTATGTGAATGCCTGTAAGAGGTAATATTATTATTCTATCAAAATCGGAATCAAAATATATAAATCATCCAACTCAACACCAGCGAAGAGGAGGGCCTAATAGGAATACCTGATTGCTTTCTCCCCCCTTTGACTACTGACTAGTGGGGCAAAATTTAGGAGAAAAAAATAATCTTGTAAAATCGTCATTTTATTTCCTGTGGATTCTGCCCCACCCTTTTATTCGAGTAAAACGATAGTTATTTTCACAATCTTGTTGACTGGCTCAACTAACATGCATCTTTCTTATTCACTTTTCTATCATTTCCTCACTCGCCTTAAATCAATTGGAGGAATGGAAGTTTCATTTGTTTTCATTTTATCCTTTTATGATTTGGATAATCCCATTACTTATAATATGTTGGTGTACACACATACGTGCTAAAAATGTTTGGGGTATTCGCCGGCATGCATTTTTTAGAATAGAAAAGGTACTTTTTAGGGAATTTAGATTTTAAAACGACCATGCACGTGGGGAAGTCCGTAAAAAGTTTCTGGATACAATTTGAGTAGGATTAGAACTAGAATAACCGTGTAAAAAATGCAATGTTATCCGTGGATTTATCCTTCGAGTCCAGATGATTATGACTACGACTATTGAGTCATGTGTAAATGTTTGTGATGGACAAAGAAAATGTGATTATTGAGCAAATACAAACTACTACTAAAATTGCATACTTATTTTTACTATGCAGTTAAACACACTATTATCAATCAACATAGGTAATTAATAGAAAAGTGGCATCCAACATCAAGCAAGGGTTGTCTGAGTGAGCTACAAATGCGTAAATCCACCCTCCACTGCATTATAAAACGTCCCTACCCTTTCACTTGCATTTTTTTCAGGAGAGCTTTACTTACAACTTCAAAAATCAATCTACAATCTACTCGTTACATTCTTCGTGTCTGTCCATGTATGTACAAAGCATGAGCTAGAACTCACCCTTCGTACTGCATTTGCTTAATAACAGTTCCTGGGTTGTAGTATGGTCGTGAGAATTCAGGGCTGGTGGGGGTCAGCAGAAAGTACAAAAGTAAACAGGCAGAACGCACTTGGCACCAGTTCACATGGACGGAGGGTACTTTTATTGATTTCACTCCCTGTTGCTGATGATGATGTGATGACCATGACCATACCACGGTCCATGATTACTGGCGTTTGGACTTAATGAAACATTCTTATTTGACAGGGATGTGTACTGGCGGACAAACAATGGACGAATATGACACATGTTGTGTAGGGAAGTATACTGAACAATAGAAAAATACAAGCAAAGCACTTCTACTTCTACTAATGAAGCCCCAATCATTGTTATCATGCTGTGCTGGTTTGATCACAAGAGAAGAGGGATAATCCCAAATCCTGGTATTTTTTGTGTAGTTTTAGAAGGGTTGGAGCAACTTGTAGAGCTTAGATGTTGATGAAAAATAAGTAAAATAAGTGAAGTTTGGTACTTGATACGAGAAGAAGGTCCGAGTTAAATTGAGAATTCGGTTATTAAAAATTTGGAAACTCGACTGGAATTAAAGCAAAAGTTATTACTTTATTGATGTTTAAAACCAACTGGTTTTTAGAATTTTTGCTATGTTGCAGTTTTGGGTGGACCTTTTGGGTGTAATACTTAAGCGGAATGTGGGTATTGCATTGGGTTCTTTGCTGAGATAAATCTGCTAATGTAGCCGTAGTGGAGCCTAAACCTTTAGCTGTCCATGCATAAGTGAAATCCTTTTAAAATACCTCTGGTAACGATTTAAATGCCTATATTTTAGAACCTTTCAATACATATTTGTACAGACTGGCTGGGAAAATCGTAGGAAGTAAGTAGTAGTGGTGGAGACTTGGTTGGCGTGCAACAGATGGGAAATTTAATTATTTGTCATTTTGAATTAGATTATGACATCTGGACGGGGTCTCTCTCTCTGTCTTCTAAACTCTCTCCGTTGTTGTAGTTCCATCTTCTAAACTAACAGTTTTGACGGACGGACACATTTCATTTTTCAGAGTTTCTCTAACTGCGTGGAACCGACTTTCATTCTGCGAACTCAAGTAAGTTACGACAACAAGATCCAACGAGATGTTATCTGCCAGTCAGGGTGACTGGGTAGACTATGCTATGGTATGTGGTGGTATGAGTGGGCAAGTACCCGTTGTACATTTCATTTCAGAGTTCCAACTGACAGGAGAAGAATGGATGAGATCCTCTTTAACTTTCTCTGTCAACCAACAAGTTCTCGGAAGTTTAGTAACGCTGGACAGGAGAAAGCTGGTTCTGGACACAATTCACTTTTATATGCCATAACTCACATAGTAATAAAAAATATTGAAAAAAGCTAAAAACACAATGAAGGCAAATACCTACTGCCACTGCTGTGAGGGAAAAGATGAACATTGATACAAAGATACACAAAGTCGAGAGCTACTAAAAGTTAATAAGCGGTCATCCATTGCCGCATCATTGTACGCATAATCATAAATTATACTCCTTAATTCTTTCTTGTAGTTTGGTTGCATCATAAGTATATCACAAGAATAAGAGAAATTGCATTGTACCATCCTCAGACGGTCCTTCCATGTAAGAATGTATTGGAAGCTGTTTGCTATAACAGGATAAATTAGCTTAAGGATTGCATTGTCGATGGCTTATGAGTATTAAATTGTTAAATCTTATTTAGAACATCAATCTAATTTCAGGCTAATATTCCCTTAAAACGCCCAGGTGGTTTAAAATACAGACGGGTTTATTAGTTGTGAAATTTTTAAACCAAGATTGTATGCTCCTATCTCTCACTTACAAAAATAGTGCAGGTTAATAGATTATTCAAATGTTTTTGGAAAGAGGATTAAAATTACACTCATATGAAACAATGGAAAGTTTCGGGAAGAAACTGGGGTAAGTGGTAGTGAATAAGTTAGATGATTATAAATAGCAGATTATCCTGGAAAGAGACCATTTAACCTAGTATCTAAGTAGTTCAGTAGTGGAAAGTATAATATTGCCAGAATGAACCGGCAAAAAAACGGAAGCTATGCAAAGGTGAAGTTGATGCAGTTCAAAGCTAAATTAATAATGGGGTGGAATAGAGATAATGGCAATGTAGGGGAGCTGGTCGTAGGTTTCGGTTTTGGTTAAGAGTGAAATGCTAGTGGTATCCGGGCATATGAGCTTGTCCTTAACTGAACTGAAAATTGAAGGTTAAAGTAGCCCAAATAGGTTTAGGAGAAAAAACTGTGAAAGCTGGTACACTGCTGTGGTTAGGTTAGTAGTGGACGTGCGTCTGCCGCCATTTACGTCACTTTGGATCGGACAACTTGAACCAAGACCAAACCGTAATTTTGATAATATCCATTACTCTGTAGAAGTCAACGGAATCAGGTTGGTAGGGAGTCGATCGATGAAACTATCTATCAAAGCAAAATTAAAAGAACTAGATTCTTTAAAAGCGCGTTTAAAAATGCATCTGAAAAGCCAAATTAATCTCCAAAACGAGAACCCCTGATGAAACCTGAAAATGGTTGCAGTTGCGACTTGTGAGCACCTTACTTTTGAAGCACTTGGACGTGTGAGAAACTCACCAGTTGGTAGTGCCACCAGAAAATAGATATTAACGAATTTCCTTGAAACAAATAACAATTGAGTTGTGTTTGAGATATCATTCTGTTCCTTACCTTTGTGATATCTGATGCCTGAGCTGCTGCCCATGGAATTTCCTCGGGGTTATTGTGGCGTAAGTGGGACATTTGGGGTCGAAAATGTCGGGGTTAGACGGGGTTTACTGTACTTTACTAAAACCCTAGTAATAAAATCCGAGGGTGGGGAATTTCTTTCCCTGCTACTGGCTACTTTTGGATTGATTTTATGGAAAGGAAACCTATAAAGTTTGGTCGATAATATGATTTAAATTTAAAGAAACCCTGACGTCCGCCTGTCTGTATAATTTTACTTTTAGACTTACTTTCTTCTAAGAGAAAAGAGTGAGTAAAATTACTTTTTGTTTGCCCGAAATCCCCATTTTCTGATGGTAGCATGTCTAGAACTCTTGTACGCATATTTAGTCAATCATAAAGTTTGGTTGAGAATTAAAGGTGAAGGAAAGATAACGATTTCAGGAATAGAAATGAAAATTAGCCATAATTATACGGACAGTATGATTTACTCAATTAATGACTGAATAACAGAGGAAGCTAACTAATCAAGTCTTTCGGATACGAAATGTAAAACTTGTTTAGATGTAATTTTGATGGAGGAACTTGTTATAGATAAAAAGCCGAATAGAATCTAAACTCATTTGAAAAAAAATCACATTTTTATTTAAATAGTTCACAAACAACACTAACAACTTTAAAATGCAATGAAGCAACTAAAATTGGACGATATAACACACACCGAACAAGAAAAAGTAAATACAGGAATTCATAATAATTTAGATCAATGTTTTATTTCATTAGTAATACTTTTTTATTCGCATTTAATTTTAACCACTATTCTGACATCTGAATTTACATTTTCACATTTAGTTAATTACTCATTCATAGTATTCACATTTTACAGTTTCATTTATATAATTAAACAGAATGTTACGTACAAGTTAGAGACAGTTTAATTTAAGCCACATTGATTATATTTCGCCCACAATATTAAACATTAAGTAAAGTTAAGTGAACATTTGACAAATATTTTTTCGTCAAATGGAATTGTTATTTATTGGATTATTTTACACTATTCAGTTACGCTTACTACAACTAATTAACCAGCTATCCGTTCATTCATTTACAATGCGATGCACCATTAATTTTTCTTGTTTTTTAACATCCACTTATGTTGTTATGATGAAGAAGCTTGAACTTCCTTCACAAAATCACATAAACTTGAAGCTAATTATATTTAATTTAATCATATTATAACTCAATTCATTTGCACTTGCAGTCGAATTATAGACAACACAACGAATGTATTGCAGCCGTAGCATTGCCATTGTCCTGTTAAATTTCTCTGTTTAAATATCTTAGTTTAAGTGGACAAAGAGTCCTAAATAACGAAGTTGGAGTCAGTGTTGATAAAATATGTGGTTTCAATGCTTAGTGTTTGTGGTAAGTGTTTGTATGGATGTTTGTCTGTATATTGTAGTAATAATTTGTAATAAAAATGTGAATTTTAATATTTTTGTAAATTGAAATATTTTAAAATCCAAATTACAGGGTTTGTCGTCGCAGCAGAAGTAGCATTTTTGGGTTAGAACGGAATCCTAAGATCGGCACTTACCCCAAAAGCCTTTGGCTGGAGGACGGAAACCCTTATAATGGCCAAGCTAAGGAATGCCTTTTTGTTACTTCATGTCTGTAGTAAAAGTACGGATGTGTCTGTGCCTTAGTAATTTTGCAATATATTGTAAGTTGTTTTATTTAGCAAGTCGTAATTCCACTGAAGGCAGCAGTCACACCGTACCACGTAACGTACATTACATTTTAAGAAGATTTGAGCAATTCAATTTAAAATTATTTGTCTAAAGTGTAAAATTTTATTCAAAGGGTTGATTATACTAGGTTATCATGGCCGTTTCTTATATTTTAGTATATAACTTGTAAAGAACTTAAAAGTAATTTGTGTGGCTTATACTATATTGTCTAAATTTACCTTTCAATATTCTATATCAATTAATAACATTTTAATTTGTCAATAATTCAATTACTAAGGAAAGGTAAGAAGGAATAAACTTTTATGGTATGAACACAGACAGAAGCTGATTGTTTTTCGGGACCTTATTAAGTTCAGGACGACAATCATTTAAAACTATACGTGCATTAAAATCCCTATTTTATATTCTAGCCTGTAATTATTACATACTCAATTTACATGTATTTTTAGTGTTTATCATCAAAAGTGAGTTAAATGAAGTATTTAAATCCATGCTTGTATTTGTAATATACTTTCGCTGATGGAGGAAAAAGAGTTATTTTTGCCAATCATTGGGTGCTAATTGGTAGAATGTGAAGTAATTGCAACAATAATACTGTTAAGTGTGTGGAGTTGATGTCTAGTAATAGTAAAGAATAGAGGAGGACGACACCAATTAAAAAGACAGGGGAGTTCATTCATATAGCTGACTTGTGTGTAAATTAACTCTATTAAAATGTATAACCCTACCTACATTTAAAACCACCATTTGTTCTCTGTTTATTGCTATTAATTTGATTAAAGATTTACTTTTGGAAGATAATCGACGGGGATAATTTACTCCAACGCGGAAAAGTGTTTCTTACTTAATTTCTAAATCACCTTCAATTTCAATTATTTAGTTTATTGCTTTCGTTCCGGAGAAATAAATAAGTTGTTCGACCCAGATTAATTACTCCACGCTTAAATTATGTAGAAGTGCTGTATTTATTTCAAGAGAAAGATATTGCAGTATTGAGAAGTATCGAATTCAACATGACGCTTGGCGAGGTTTATTTTCTGTAAAATTTTATTTACAAAAAATATACTATAAGGCATGTACCGTATTTCCGGAAATTACTCCCCCGGGGGAGTTAATTTTCAAAGCAAAAATTCAAAAAACTTTTAACATGGGGAAGATAGGGCAAGTTTTAATTTTTAACATGGAACAGGTAGGGGGATTTTTTCGAGGGGGGAGTAATTTAGAGGGGGGGGAATTTCCGGAAACACGGTATACGATGAATATTTTGAAGGTTTATTAAAGGTGTGTCTGTCTGTATGCTCTCCTTCCTCTTTTATATACCCCTCCCCCCTAATAAACCCCACTTAACCTAAGTTTTATTGCTTCAGTTACACTTTTCGTTCGACTTTCCGTCGGTATTGCTTTAGTTTATGTTGTTCCTTATTGCTAGCGGAAGTAGCTTTGAAAGATAAAATATATACTCTTTTATTAACTAGTAGCCTACGAATTTATATTGCTTTATTTACATCAAGTCTCTAAGCAAAGGATGAGCAGGTTATGTAAATAAATACATGGACCTTTTTATTTATAGATGGAATACACGAATAAAGAACCGTTTCTTCATTGCTTCTATGAACGTTCCAAAAGGATAGATTATTCTTTAAAGGGACACATTTTTGAGAAACAACATAAATGTTAGGGAATTGGTTGGATAAGGATAAGGTAGAGTTTTAATTGTTATTTCCGTTTATTATTTCCAAATTCAGGTAAAATCTTATTTAAAGGTGGAACGACGAGTAGTGAAGTGAGACAAATTGATTGTGGAATCGATCACTAGTTCTTTAAAGTGTTTGTAAAGGTCCAATGCTACGGTTGTAATTGCTTAAGAATATGAATTGAAATGGAGCCGACAGATGACTTAATTCCCATTTATTCCTTTTTAGTGTTAAAAAGCCTCTGCCTTGTAATAAAATTAAGATAAAAACAACGAACGATGGATATTAAATTTTCTTGCTACTTTCAAATGATTTTATAATTGGTTTTGTTAGAGTTTAAAACAGATAAAGTATACTACAGTTTTGATTTCCGGAACGTTTTATTTTTACAAATAAATTAAATACTAATCAAGGCAAGGCTGTACCAAGACAGAAGAAGATTTAGTGGGTATATTGGTCATTATAACCGGCCCCAATTTCTTATAGTTAATGCATAGTTTCAAGTTTTAATCCAGGGACGAAGTCTCCTTTGAAGGTCGCTACTTTAAAATCTGTAAAATGTTTTTTTTTTACATATTACCTTATCAATTAACTATCGTGACTGAGCTAAAATATCCAAGAAAAAAATTGTTTTTCAAAAACGCTTGGTCAAAACCGTCTACTTCCAAAAAAACTATTTTGAAGCATAAAGGTATCCGAATCGGGGTTTGTAAACTTCTAAGTAGCTTATGTAAAGTTCTAAGCAGTCTTTATTGGTACAGTATAAATTAAATTATACTAATTACTGCTATAACTATTTAGTGGTAAGTAGTTCCCGTATAATTTATGGGAACTCTTCTAAACTTTACTAAAAGTGAGTGAATAATCCTTGTTTTATTGCTTAGTTTACAGCAGGAGTTTCATCAGAACTTTGTATTCTAGTTAAACCATAGATCTAGAAATACTTACTTTTTTCTACTATAGTTTTACTTAAGATGACTAAGTTAGCTATGAAATCCTATAGATAATCTGAAGAATAGTTGGAAGAATTGGATTTCTGGGCTATCTACATCTAATTGAAGTATTTCGAGACAATATAACTCTACTACTAGCTACTACTCTACTACTCGTATAACTTTTTAACTAGAACAAATGAATAATTATGCTAAGCATTCCGATTAGGAAAAAGGTGAAGTCTAAAAAGTTATAATTAAATTAGAAGGAAACATATCCCGTGTGCTGTGACAAACCAATGCCAACTGCCAGTCTGAAAACTTTCTTATCCTTCTAAACGATACAATTTACCATGAATTATATTATTTATTGTGCAGTGATCTTCTACCAATAGCCAGTTTAGTCTATAGAACGGATCTAAAAATAAGCGTACAATGGTAACATTCATTGACAGATTGTACGACAGAGGTGGAATTATTGAATTATCTGAGGCAAAATTAATGAAGGCCTGCCTTGGGTTGAACCCAATCAACCTGCTGCTGCTGTTGTGCTAGTATATTAGATTACTCTGGCTAAAAAAGTTTATAATTTAATTTATCTGGATCGCAGCAGAGATAGCGATATTACTCTAGGGTACTGCACACTTCTTCTAAGACTGGTAACTTCCTGTTACTACTGCTTCGTTGCTAAATTAGATTTCTTGCAAGAAAAAGCACCAAAACCAAGGGTAGAGATAAAGTTCCGGTCACCCCAAAGTAGGAGACATGCCCGGATAATAGATACTAATCCCACTAATACGAATGATTAAATGAGGTGTTTACAAAAAATATACAGGGTAACTGTGCGGGTTATAGTAGAAGCTTTACGATGAGTAGCTTTACAAGGGTGGTATCATGGCGTGGCACAGCATGACACCAAATTATACGCTTTAGTTTCCACTAATGATCCATCATAACTTTTCGGTTTATCTCATTATAAAATTACTACTTTGGAGCAACAATAATGTAATCAGTGAAAGAGACACTGTACTGGGCTATGCCATAGGTGGAGTGAATTTACTCTAGATTCCAAATCTATTGTTAGCTCGAAACTAGAATAAATAACCAATCAATTCTAATTAACTTTTAGAACCAGTCAGCCCCAGTCTGACTCGACTTTTGAAGGTAATCATTTCCCTGGATCATAAATGAATTAAACAAATGCTCCAAACCAGACAGAACCAAGCCAGTTCCCAGAGTGAATTAACTCAGAATAAATAACAAAACAAATCAACCCTTCTGCGCTGATTCCAGCATTAGTATAAAGCTTGTGTATGCATGCAGCAGTTTCAGATCACATATTTATATCCAGTCACCAAGCTAAAGCGTAGTTATCCTCTACCCGGGCATTATTATCTGGGAATGGGATCCCGTTTATTACTTACTAATGCCCACTCCCAGCAGAGCTAATCATTTTCACACGTGTTGTTTTAATGGAGCCTGGATAAGGATAAATAATGCAATCTCTTACTATCTGGCCTTTGAAATCACCTAAAACTAGCATTCTCTACAGGTTAGTTAGTCATATATGACGAGGGGTGTAACTTTTCGTAGTGAAGCTATCAGGTTGTTTAAGTGTGGGACTTGGAACCACCAACTGCCAGTCGGGTTATAACTCTAAAAGTTTTTGAAAAGTAATCAAGGTGTGGTTCAATTGAACCCCAAAATTCCTTTCAGAAGGACCCACAATCCTAATAAACTACGGAATAAAGTAAGCAATTAAGTAAGAGAATCAACTGAACCAATCTTTCAATGAAATCTGGGGAGGATGAAAACTACCTTGGAGTAGAACTGATAACGAGACCAATATACCCGGGTAGCAATTTACTATCTGAGTAAGTTTTTCATTTTGGTATTATGGCGTATGTCTCTCTTGCTGTATCCTGCGTTTGGCCAAATAACTACCCAGGTAAAAACTGTATGGATTACTCTACAGCATTTACTTTTGCGAATCCAGGGAACCCCAAAAGTAGTCGATCAAACCGGGTTATAACACAAAGTTTATGATTAACATTTTGGATAATTCCTGACAAACAGCCTTGCCTTTTTCATTTCAAACGACGACATTTCAAACAAACAAATACAGAATCTAACGTAGTGTAACTCTTTTTCGAGTATATTGTTAAAAGCTTTAGTCTACGTAAGTTATTTTCCTGATTAATAAACAAAGCTAACAAAGAACACAAGAAATGTTTTCAAACTTTCGGAAAACGGAGATTAATAAATAAAAGTAAAGTTAAGTTAGGATTAGGACTGAAGTTGTGATATTACAGGTGAACAAAAAAAGTGTAATCTGCTACCCATTTTCTGGCCTTTTTCCATAAAAACGATACTTGTTTCCACAGAAGCATTCTTTTATTTATACTAAATCAACTTCTACTTAATGCATGGCAAGTAGCTCTTTCTTGTATACTGTCAATAGTTGCATAAAGTTATAGTTGTGAATTCTCCAGTGTCCTCCCCGACCTTCTATACTATTAAAGGCTCCTCTTTGTTCAATCGGATGTTACGAAAGGTTCATTAAAATTAATTCAACGTCTCGGTCTCGGCAGAAAGCCAGTCACCGAATAATCTTGTATGTGTCAAGAAGACCGAGATGAAGCCGACAGGTTGACTACTTTGAGCTACGGAACTTGTGAATAAATAACATCTTCTGAGCCAATTCTCTCAATGTTCATGGTTATGTTATGGGTATGTTTTGGATAGAATAAGCTAAAAGTTAGCGTTACTTTAGGTGAACAAAGTTACAAGTTGGACCGGGGTTACAAGTTTACAGTAAGGAGAAAGTTTTAGCACAAACACGCTGAGTTATTGGAGCAGAATGGGTAAAGGAAGGTGAATGAATAACGAGAGCAACAAATTAATAATATACCTTTCCTTTTAAAGGTCAAAACTACCCGAAAAATTACGTTTAGACGAATCCATGAGTAAATAATGGATTTGCGAAGGTAGGGAAATATGAGTAAAAAGTAACGGAAATTATCTACAAATATCATAAATATTAGAAAAAATTAGTTTGTGTGAGTGGTGAGTGGCTTTATTTTAGTATTCTTATTTTTTAACCGTAACTAATTGATGAGAAGACTAGATTTTCTAGAAGAGGACAAATGCCGTCATCATGCTTATAATTTTATGGATATTTAAATAATGTACGATTAATCTGTAAATTGTAAATGTAAAAATTTAGTATGGGCTTATTATTAATTTACTAATTTAATTAACTCAGTTAAGTTGAATAAAATACGAGTTTTAAATTTAAGTTTAGTCATTATTTTTGCGTCTTTAAAAACTGTAATACAACTTCCCGTAAAACACAAAACTATGTGTGTCACCAAATTGATTACTAAAAACCTAACGATCCGTATTTATAAATACGTACCATAAATCCCCGGTTTACATCGCTAAAGTAGCATTTTAGGGTGACTTTATTTATTGGACTTAAAAATGCCTGCTATTCAAAAGCAGCTGCTATAGGAGGGTGGGGTGTATACTGACTGTGACGATGGAAATTTTATTTTTTCGATGTTTGTGCAGTTTTGTAGATATTATATTTATATGAATATTACATTGTTATCTGCTGTATTATCTCCACAGCCGTCAGCTCCACTTTAGACTTTCTCCAGAAAACATTAATCCAACTACGAATTAGCATGTCATGCCACATATCACGTCCAAATCGTTCAGCTTTACATATGTATTACCTGGATTAAGTTTGCGACAAACTTAAACTGCAGCACAGTCGCCATGAAAAACTTAAAATTTCTTGGTGGCCAACGTTTTTTTTTATTTAATTACACCTGGTAGAGCATCGCCAACGGGTTTCTTTATTCAAAGCATTTAATTTGGATCATAAAGATTGATACCAATAAGGTTTTATTACCCCCTTTTGATTGACATTGTACCTAAACACCTGACTTGGATAGAGATGGAAATTAGATAGCTTTGACGTTCTTCCCTATATGCTTTATTAGCATTGATGTTTGCCTCAATAAATAATAACTCAACCCTTCCGCAAATAGCACTTTCATATTTAAACAGTTTTGATCGTCATTTGCTTCGACTTTAGTCTAAACTTGAGTTATTACTTTATCCTTGACAGGTTGGGTTCAACAGTTAGCTTAAATTAAATGGAAATAAACACATGGAATAGAAGTAATGGCTGTTGTAAGGAATTTATAATTCTGATCGATCGATTGTTTGTGTCAATTTATAATTATTATTATTGATTTAGCTATTCAATGGCTACTATACGTACTTAGACAATTTTTCTATGAATGCTAAAGTCTTTGGATAATATTACATCCCGTATGAAAACAAATGCTTACTATGAAAAATTAAGGTAGGAATATCAAAGAAAACAGAAGTAAATAATTAATTGAAGAGAAATTATTTGGAGATATAAACCTCCGTTTCTTTCACAATTCAGCTTGTTTCGAAAAATACTTATCACGCTATGTAATACAAAGTTTTTATCCCTTTTAAAATGCAGAAATGTAGCAAATGTTAATAAAAGAAGAATAAATGCAAGGCTAATATAATATATACGATGATCTAATCAGAAAGTGGGTAGTATTAACTTTTGAAGAGTATAAAAGAGAAGGAGGAGGGGATTTTGGTGGGTGTGGATAAGTGTCACAAAATAGGTTTACAGCCTTCACTTTCACCAGCTCGGACAGGGTTTAGGCTGAACTCTGACTAAATTAATTTTAAAGCAACCATAGATGGATTTAGCCTTCTCGGAAACAACAGAAGGTTCAAAGTTTATATATAAATTCTGACTAAACCTCCTAAGTTGATCTACTACTTTAGCTTTTATAGTAGTGGATGGGACTATTTCCCCAATAGGCGTGATATAACTGTGACTTAGAATGAAATGAAACCTTCTTGTGGAGTTATCTCAACTCGGAGTAACTCTGGATGACTGTCACAGTCCTCAGAGATCCATAAATCACCCGGACACTTCCATTTAAAGGAAGTTGAACAGAGAGGAACGTGGCTTGGATTTTAGCTTAAAAATCATTAACTTTACCCACCTAATATACTACAATATATTAAGGACCCGGTAGTAGAAAATTCTTACTTAGGAGATGATCCTTAGTTACTTTAGAAATGCACCACGCACAATATAACACAAGTTAAACCAACTAACCAGCTCAAAGGGGGTATTGTGGGTCATTTAAGTGGTATACTGTATGCTTTCTACAACTCCTGGTGTGAAATACGGTAGTAGTTTTAGTGAAAGGTAGAAAGAAACCGACTAAAAAGTAATGCATGTTGTTACATTAGTACGCAGCGATTGTAAGACTGGTATGGCTTTGCTTTGCATAAGTCTTTTTCAAGTCAAGAAATGGTTTGAAAATTACTACCGTAATTCTTCGACAATAGGCCACGGAGTTTGTATGAAATATGATGGTTTAAAGCATGTTTAATACAGAAGAGATACCCTTGTTTAGCATAACGCAGGCCCTCATCCCTACTTCAGAAGTTTTCAAACCCAGAACCCATTCATTCAGTATCTGTACCTGTCTTACTGCACTGTCTATCTTTGGCCAAGAATGAATGGGGGAAATTAAACAAAATTAAAACACACCTTGCTTTAAAACTGAAAGCTCTCTAGTTAATTATTCCTACCATTTATTATCATACCTACCAATATAAAATATTAAATACCGATGGTCACAATATGTACAGTCTATTGGATAATACTGCTGTGGAATGAGGTGCCGCACGACATCAAAGATGTGCTTGGTGAGAATGGAAATTGAATATAATTTATGAATTTGTAAATCTTAGCGATCAGACAAAAATACGTAAGGTATTTTCTCTTCATTTGTAATTTTTAAGACGATGATTAATCCCTACAGTACCTAAATAATTTATCTCTTGCAGTTTAATTAAGACTAAAATTCTCATCAGGAGAGAGAAGATAGCTGGCTTAATTGTTAGTTATATTGTAAAAGTTTATGTACAAATTACATCTTTGGTTCCACTTGCCCTCGATTTAGAATCCTGTAAACTCCTCTAAATCCTTCTTAAGTTATGGACAACACGACATAAAAATACAATAACAACTGCACAACAATGTTGCAGGAATAGTTGCTCAAGAAATACGAAAATAGTGAAATTCGTTACAGAGAAGAGGTTGACCTTCTTACCGGTTACCGGGACTTAGTCAAAGGTCTAAAGGTTTTTTTTTAGAGAGAAAGTTTGTAAAATGCAGGGTTAACTACCAGAGATTACTACTACAGAGGTATTATTTACATTAGAGTTAGTTGCAACTTAAGAAGTTGCTTAGTCTATTTAGTTAGCATATTGACAGGAAGCAAAGAGTCTAGAAGAAAGACGAGTCAATTAGAAGAAGCGCATTCAAGAGATGCCGACTCGTTGACTATGGAGAGAGTGAGAGAAAATAGTAGGTTTTTAGGACAGTTCACACACAGATAAAGCGATAGGAAAGAGGGTTTTTGGGGTGCTTTCCTCCATACAAAAGTTGTAGTAAAAAGTAAAAACACCTCAAAAAGAAAGATAGTATGCTACAGAGAGAGGTCTACATAGAGAAAGTTGGAAGAAGAGAGAGTTAAAGGAAGATAAAGGGCCTTTTAGATGGAGAAAAGTGATAGAGTTCATAGAATAGTGGATAGAAAAGTTGTAATGGATTGGATAGAAAGACATGAATAACTTAACTGATTATATGGATAAGCCATAAAACGGTACTGACCTCTGACCTGATCTGAAGGTATCTGACCGCAGTTGCGTGAGATTGCTAATCTGGACCAATCTGCGAGAGTCATTTGTGTTTATAATTCTAAGTAATATCATTAAATTGGTAGTTTGGAATGTTTTAGAAGTATTGGAGGATGCGTTTTCCTCAGTTTATTGGTAAACGGCTAGATTATAATAATTATTAGGAGTATAGTTAGAATATGGACTAAAAGTGGTAGTAGTAGTAGTAGTTGAATAAGGACTAAAAGTACTAATAAAGTAGTAAGGACTAGAAACAGTATAGAGGGACTAGAACGACTAGAACTAGAACAAGTAGTTTTTTAACCATTTACTACTTATCGTGATTTGATTTTGATAGCCAGATTACCATCATAAACCATGGTTTTTGTCGATTTTCTAGTTTACTTGCTCTTCCCGTTACCCAACAGTCAACAAGGTACTGATTCCCTCGTTAGTTTTATGTTATTTTACAGTTACATTCATGATTATTACTATTACGTACTTATTCCTTCCATACATAGGCCCGGCCTTTGTATATAATTATACTAAAGTTCAACCAGAAAATAAATGAGTTTACTTGACTTTTGACTTAAATCACTATTCCTTAATGCCCGTTCACGCCTGGCCTAATACATATTTGCTTTCCTATCAATCTACTCAATAGAACTTTACTTTATAGTTAATGCTCATGTTTATTTTAGTACTGCCAGTAAATATAGCAGCTACTCGCTACCAAACCACCCTTGTTTATTTAGTCAAGGTGTTTACCTCCATTAGCTTTGTCAATAAAATAAAATAAAATAAAATAAAGCGAAGAAAAAGGACATAGGAGAAATCTCACAAAGAAGGACGACAATTTTGCTTGACTAAAGAGAGGAGAGGGTTTTGCAACGATAAGAGTCACATACTAAAACACTGTTGCTACTCTGTACAGGAGTACAGTGGAAAAATTTAATCGAATAAAATCGAACATCGCAATAAAACATGAAACAGCATGGGATCTTGATAGCTCCTTTTTTCTAGGCTTGGCGATCAATAGGTAGATAATAGTAGTATTACGGCAAGTAGTAAAAATAATAAGAAAATTTCCTTGAACGGCCATAAAATGAACATTGGCAGGAGTATAAATAAAACTAATAAAAATGACCATGCTTAGTAGGTTAGGTTAGTAGTTAATGCATTTTTACTGACTTTTATCCGTAGAAAAATCCACCAGTAGTTTTTTCTTTCTTATATTCCTTTTATATCTGAGACGGGATCTTGGCTTTGATTTGGTTGGTCATTTAATTTAGTAGTAGTCGTCGTAATAGCAATAGCAATAGCAATAGTAGTGTAGTAGTTGTTGTAGTTGTTGTAGCAAATAACAGTAAATAGTCCATTAGGAAAAATCTCTCATGGATCCTTGCACGCTATCAACTAAAAATATTACATTTGGATGATGATGATTAGGGTTAAACTGCTGTATAGATTTGGTTAGACTTTGTTGTATTTATTGTGTAGGGTTGCATGCTTCCCCCGAAGAAAGGTGTTGTATAGTATGCAATGTAGGTTTATCTCCGTATGTACGTTCACAAAAAAAAAATAACAACTAGTCCGATTTAAATCTCGTATTTTATTCCCTACTGTCCTAGACGCAAAGCATAGATTAGCATTACTCCTTGTTACAAAATTGGAATGTAAGTTTTTATTGTATTTGATTTCTCACACAAGCCAAATGGACGTAGACATGAAAGGAAAGAAATTGAGTTTAGTATTGTAATAGCTGGGATAAGTTTAGCTGACGTATACAAAAAAGTAAATAATCCCACTGTTCTAGAGATGAATCTTTTTGAACCCACCAAATCGATGTGCATTTGATGACGTTGCTTTGCTAAAGAAAAGTGCAGGATTAGTAGCTAAAGGACATTAAGTAAAAATTGTGATATCTCCTATCTATTTGCAAGATAAACTGTAATACTTTCTTCAACTGAGTCTAAAATGACGACGGATTGGACCCCGCACTGAATAAAAGATCAAAGAAATAATAAATGCTGACTATTACTAATATTACTGAAGGATTCTTACTCAAGGAGACATATGTTCTTGGTAGTAGGGAAGAAGGGTTAGGGCCAAAGAAAGAGGCACTTTTTGGGGGAAAATTATTCAGCATAAGAATCAGACTGAGGCAGAAGACTAAATAAATGTATAAAAAAGTTTACGCATATTTTGTTCAGTTGATAAAATGTACGAACCCTTTGGGAAGCTTGGGGCGTTCCAAAACCATTCAAACGAAAAAAGTAGAACCTTTAGCATAAAGAGTATAGATACTTTCAGAAAAATAAGATATATTTTTTAAATTCGAAAGTAAACTTTACTTATCAGCCAGCCCCAAACCTAGCCAGTAGAATTTGAATCTTACAAGTAGTTTTTTCCATCGTCCGGGTCTTAAGTTTGAATACGCCATTGAGTTCCTACTGCAGATAAACACTTTCTACACAGTCTTTCTATTCTTTTTCCACTAACAAATGGGGGTTTCCTCTCGGTGGAATTTGTGAACAAATAAACCCATTCTGTCCCTGCATCCTCTTGCGTATACGAGGTTAACGAACCGTTTTAGAAATAAAGTATTTACTCGGTCCACGCTCTCTTCATCTTCCTCCCGTTTCCTACTCGTATAAACATAATATATTGATCACTCACCCAACTACAGTCACAATCAGACACAATCTAGAACCTTAACGAGGAGGTTGGTGGTCGGTCGGATGTTCCTTGAATGACTGGAACAATCAAAGTCGTTATATACTTATATGAAGGTCTAACTTCAAGGGAATACCCGGGAGCTAGTAGAACTACCCGGCTACAGCTACCCAATCTGTCTATCCGTTCGGTGGACAGAGATAAAGCATAAAAGGAGAAAGTTGTCTTTTTACTTTAACATCCCCATCATCCTTGTTGATTGTTCTACTGTTGCTTCCTTCCCCCACGATTCACAGTTCTATTGAGCAGACTCTTTTTGTCCGGGTAAACTTTCCTAGTGACAATTTCATTCTATTCTTCTATAATATCCGCGTGTGTTGCATCTTTTAGGTGGCTAACTAACTTGTACGTATAACATTATTTATGAGAGGATTCATACGGGACTTTCTCCAGAGATTATATCTCTCTCCTGATTCTGGCTGATGGGTTGATCAGAATAGGGATAACGGTATACAACTTTTGCTACTTTTACGTTTACTTATACTCATACTAGTACTACTGCTGCTACTGCTATTACTTCTGCTTCTACTGGTACTAGTACCGCTGGCTGACTTTGTAGAGATTGTTGTAGTTGTTGATGCAGAGTATAATGTAGATGAAAGGAAGGAGGTTGAAAGGGAAAACTTGTGGCTTGGTCTTTGTGGTTTAAAGCAACAGGCTGAAATCACTGGAAAGTATGTTGTACATGGATAATTTATTATTCTGAGCTGGAAATTATTTTCGTGCTAATGCATAGAGGATGGTGATGTGAGTGATGACGGTGATTTTCAGAATTTAAATTCGAACGAAGTTATGAAATTGATGAAATAAACTAAAAAGTTGTAAACAAATTAATGAAATGCAGTTTTATGAAAAATAAATAAACAAACAAACAAAATATAAGGGTAATGAAAGCTCTCTGTTTACTTTTTGAATAATAAAAAAAATAACAACATAATTGCATACATGTATGTGTAGGTCTTGTGCGGTGGGTGTGGTTGGTTTAACTGGAGTATTATACTAGCAGCATTTGATCGGGTTTACAGCTAACCCTTACAACTTAAGTTACTTAACTATATTTAATAACTATTTTACTAACATTTGCTGCTTCAACCCAAACGCTTGACTAAAATGAGCTCGATATTAACTTAATTCTGTGTGTTTTTAACTAGAATTGAAGCCCATTTTAAATCTCAACGTTGAATTTAAGCTTGACTAGAGTTCAACTCGGTAATTCATGACTTGCATTGAATGTTACCCGCCCCCGTCCCCCCTCTAGAGACTAATATACCATACGCTCAAAACGCATGGAGCCTTTACGCTAGTAAAAGTATGATAAATAATTCAAGACCGTTCCTCCTACTTTATCTATGGGGTACCTAAATAAAAACGTAATACTATTAACCTGTATTGACTCGTATAAATGTGCAAGTAAACGTACTCTAACGGTAACATGATATCATATATTTCTATATTATTCCATAAATATGCTAATTAGATTAATTTAATGAACTTAACTGCTGCAGAAGAATGATATGTTATTTATTTGAGATTTCGCTAGGCTGCTACTATAAAGAGCTGAGATCGTGTTGGCTACTGACTGTGGAGAATCACACTTATTTAATGACTTAGAATGAACTAACGGTTATATTTTGTTATCTAGAGGTACTATGTACAGTTCGTCGTTACGAGATTCGTTGTGTTTGAAACAGACTCTTGACATGGGAAGTCAGGCCAACGTGGCTGGTTTTAATACAGACTTTTGATGTTTTTCTTAATAAAATACCCCCTCTTTGATCATTTAATTAGGGGTATATTTAGTCTATAAAGCGACCAAACCCGCCGACCGAGATCCAATACCATTCTAAGAGTCACTAGGAATGCATTTTTGTCGTTGCTGCTGCTTCAAAGAAGTAGGAAGGGGGCTCGGGTTTTTACTAAAACCCGGCTCTTCTTTTTCTATAGAAGTGAAGAATTTATTGCTAGTTTCCTTACAGTTTTAAGTGCAGATATTGCTAAGGTTGTGTGCCATTATTATTGCTTAACGAGTCTAACTCAATGATTACCTATGTTCGTTAATTAATTAACATTTAATTAATTCCTATGCTGGTATTATTTAGTTAGGTGAAAGTGATTACAAGATATTTAATGTATTATTGCTTTATATTATTTACAGAGCGTCTTTCTAGCTTACTGACTGTTTGCCAAGTTTTTAAATCCTTGATAAATCCTAAGAGATACGACGACGACCTTCCTTCATTTCATCGTTTTGCATGTATGAATGTATGTTAATTTACCTTTGCCTTTGTTCAGTGTTTACTGTTTTCAGGATGGAGTAAGTACATGGTACATGCCATTATAAAATAAATTAAGCTTGATAAACTTTCTGAAGCAGTTAAAATAAACCCGAACCTACCTATGCAATAAATAAATCAAGGCAATTAAAATTATCCACCATTAGCCAAATGTTTATTAGGTCGAGTAGAACATGAACGGCATGTCGTGTAGATAACCAGGGAATGTGAATTATACACATTAAGTTGGAATGGAATCAGGTGCGAAGTAATAAAGTAGTGACTAATTTTACTGTAACGATTATTCGTTACTGGTGAACACACATCTACAGAGACTGGAATGTAAGTGTTTTAAGGCTTAGGATGCTATAAAAATGTGTCCCACCCTGTATTTGCAGTTGGAGGTTTGAATTTTACCTATAACAATTTACAATTCCAACTAGACGTTTACCTTTTACTCAAAACTGTGATAGTTTTGTTGAACAAGGTTGTTTGTAAGCTTGTTTGTTAGCCAAAGTAAAGGGTAGCCTGTAAATTATTCTTTGATAAGAAACAGTTTACAAAATTGAGTGAATAAAATATAAATTATTATTTACCGTTCCCACCGGGGGTGGGTCAGACTGGTGTGTAATCATTGTGTCAAATCTGAATTTATTAGCAGGGGGTTAGTTAAGTTGGGCTAGTTCTTGGCTTTTTTTGGTTAATTTAATTTAATATTGGGTGGTTCAATTTGCTATTTTCGTATGTTGTTTCTTATCGTGAATGAAAATGAAGATATTTCATTTGAAATTGTTTCTTTTTTTGGCCAATGTGACATGTGTGTAGGAATTAATATTTTGGGGTTATTTTTAAGGACTCTTTACAATTCCCTTTACTTTTGTTAACGGAAAGACTGAATTGTATGTTCCATTTGTTGTACTTGTAGTTGGTAAAATAATAGGTAGTTTAAAAATTTAGTCAGGGTTGGGCGAACTGTGGACTGAATGACCAATTATAAAAATCAATCGTTTCGGTTTCTTGCAGCTATTAATACCTTAACAAATTGTAGGTGTGGAAGACAGTTTGGTAAAAGCTTTGAGGCTTTTAGAAGGTTGGTTTATCTTATAAAACTATAACCAAAGTAAGAAAAATTTGTAAACGAATTAATAAATTAAACCAAGCTTTTGCCTAGCGCAAGCTTTAATTAGTAATTTTCTAATTCTAAGGGACAATAAACATTGGGAATCCCACAGAGGTTATTTGCTAGCAATGCTCTTGGGCAGAAACACAAATATCTTAGCCGGGGAGACCATAGTTTTGTGGGATAATGTCATAAATAAACCCAAAGACGTCATATTGAACTCGGTGCGATGGCCAGTTTTAGCTGTGTAGATTGCTAAGCCCTATATTTATACCGTTGTACTTTAACCAATAAAACCTGCTAACCACGAACTGGCTATAAATAGAACGAAAACTAATTCTTAGAGGCGATAACTATATAAATACTAATTAAAATACTCAAGAAACATAAATTATACTGGGTGCGGCCAAGTTAAAACAAAAAGTACTTTCCTCTCTGTAGACATTATTTTGTCACGTAGACTAGCCCAATGGGAATACCTAAATCATCAAGAATATTATTTTTACAACTGGCTGCTATTTTTGCCAATTTACGTGCTTTAATTAATCTGGGTCGTTAAATTTATTTATTACTCTCTGATTCCGTGCTCCCAACCTATTCCAGTTCTCTCTTATAGCCAAGATATTAAATGGAGTAATACATACATTGAAGTAAACTCTGGTCTTATTTATACGTGGATATTTAATGCGTTGTGTATTATTGCTGTAGTTTTACATAACATTTGTAGATCTGTAGTGTTTTTATATTCTTCCGTTTCTTACTATTTATAGCTTATATTTATGTATTTAAACTTAGGTTAGCTGTGGGTTGAATACTGTTTTAAGAATATATTTTTAGACTAGCATGTTTCCCTGTATTAATAAATCTTAAAATAATACTACTAAAATTATAAATAAAGGTACTGAAATAATTATGAACTAGTAATGCCTGCTGTACACCTCAGTTTAAGTTAATATATGTACAATATGGCAACGAGATTCGTTCGTTTCTTTCGTTGAGACTTTTCTTTGAAATACTGTTAATAAATACTAATATAAATACTGAGTGGTTAACGGTTTAAATACATGTACATATGATTTAAATGGTTAGGTATGTCACATTAATTAAGCTGTCGTGGGGTCTAAATGTTAATAAATCTCGGAAATCGCGTGTCAAATAACTTAATTCGAAATTGAGTACTTGAACTTTTGGTTGTGACGGGTAAAAGTATAATTGTATAATTTCTAGTATTTGTGAAAGTAATAGGAATACAATTAGCTTTAAATAAATTGAAGAACCAAGGTCTTGACCAGTTCAACGTTTTAGTTTTCCCCGTTTGGACATGCTCTTTAATACAAAGTATGGAAATGGACAGGTTAAAAACCCAGTTTGGCTTTGGTTAAGGGGGTTTACTTTCTTTTGAACGGCATTTCGAATTTCCCTTTTGTATAATTTAGGAAATGGGTGGTCCGACAGTACAATTCACTTCTTGATAGCAATAAATCTGTCTTGGTTGACAGAACCTATTGAATCGGACAATTTTATCTTGGAGGAGAGCTAACCTCGTGCACATTAAAGACCCATCCAGTACCTTTACAACGTACACGATACAAACGAAGAAAACATTCAACAGAGAAAGACATGCTGACAAATGGATGGACAGGTGAATGCTGCTATTTCTATTTCGTAGGTATTAAACGCCCAAATGCAATTTCCTCCAGCAACTTTCACATTGAAGAAAGAAATGTAAAAAGTATAAATACCAAGTACGATGTTTTTTTACATTCTACCTTAAAAGATGGACTATTCAGGCTCTTAGGATAATTTTAGATTAAATAAACCAAGCTACCATTCTCTGATACTTTGTCGTAAGAAATTAGAAAGCTGAAAAAAGTCTGATGAAAAGGAAAGAGGCACGCGATGTCAACCTGGTTGGCTTCATGGGTGAAATAAATACATCTAGCCACCACTAAGCTGGAGCATTAATACCTTTTCGCTTCTCTACTTATTGCATTATTAACCTTACCATTACCATTATAGCCAACATAATTGCCAAGAAAAAAAGCCTTCCTCATTAATTTTAAAGAAGGTTTCAACTGGGAAAGTGTTCTTTTAACCCATTTAATGAACCTCTTTTTGTTTTTTAATGAAAGCAGTTAGGATTAAGGTGTAATTAAATCAAGAAATCTAGTTTCAGATTATGGGCAAGCATCTCTCTAAATGGCATCCCATTTCTACTAGTTTCAATGTTAAAATTAACCCTTCAGGATTGATTAGTAGCTTCGGGATGTCCTTCAGAGCTGGGAGGGTACTTTCTACTGAGATTCGGTTGGGATAATGGATCAAGTAATTCCATAAAATGAAAACGATATTTCCCATGAAGTAAACTCATTATACGATGTAATATCTCCTTGTTACTTTTTATCCTTCAATCTCCTCAACACTTCTTTACGTACTTTTTCTATTGAAAGTTGGTATGCTTTCTCTCCAAGAAAGTCAACAGGCGGGCTCATAGTATAATACATATAATGGCCTCTGTTGCTCAAAAGAAGTAGAAAAGTCGTCTAAAATAGTAAAGAGAAAACTCTATCCTTTCAATCCAATCCATTTGAGTCCAGTGTTATTTTATTTTACGCTCGCATTCACCAGTTCTGACTGAATAAAACGTATAAAATGTATCCAACTTTTGATATATATTCGTTTACCCAGCTAGAAACTTACTTTGCAAAAATACTGAAAGGATTAGGACTAAAACGGCTGCCTCGAGACCTTTTCTCAATACAGAAGCCAACAATGCCTCGCCCTACTCTAAGAAGCTGACCTTTGGAGAAAAAACTTATAAAAATCTCTCCTCCTAGAGAAAAGTAAGGTACAGGGTGGTCCAGGAATGTATAGTGGGAGGTATTGGATTTTTTGGGATTTAATACAGACCCCTGTAGCCCTTCTTTACCAGTTGATACCCGGGTACTTTTTTTTTTATTGCCTTCTGGCTTTCTACCCAACCTATCTTTCCACTCAGTTTCCCCGGGAGTGTACACTTGGTTGACCGAGTTGAATAGCTTTATGAACCTTTTCCTTTAGTAATAATCTCCATAGAGAGAGGGTTGACATTACCGGAGAAGGGTATTACATTATAATGCTATATTATCAAAGTATCTGCAGTCACAGAGTTGTAGTAGTAGCATTACAACGGGCTATTCTCTGAGAAGAGCTTTATAGAAAAAGTTGGAAAACCTGTAGAAACTGAGAGGAAAACTTGTAGAGTCCTAGATTTACTTTTTCCGCAAGCAAGTAAAGTAAACCAGCGTCTAAAGTAGCAGTAGGCTGGGTAGTAAAAAAGTAAAAGTACTAAAGTAGATAATGCTCCGGAGTTAAAGTAATGTAATATAATAATATAATACTAAACCCTGAATAGAGTCAACTGGTTGCCCTTAGATTTCTCGGGGGCAATCTACAGGTCTCTTTCTCTACAAAACTTACAAAGAAAACTGTTGGATTTCCTTTACAATCTCAAAGGTTCTAAAGAAAGAGAAAGTTTAATCTGTATAAAGTACTTCGAGGACTTGCAATGCAATTGGGTGAGTTTTCATTGAAAATTTTTTTTGCGGATTTAAATTTCAGCTCGAGTTGTATTAGAAAAAAAATAAGAGAAAGATTAAAAGTTTAGGTTTACTGAATTGGATCAAAAGAAGGACTGAAGAAACATGGAATTTGTTGAGGAATGAAATGAAACTTGGGAGTAAAAGTAAAAGTACAGGGTACATATTCGTGTAAAGATAAAAGGTATTTTATAATTTCTCTGGATTTGGACCACGCTGTTGTTAAAATTTCTTGTATTTGAAGCTAACTTTTCAACAAAATTGCTCTTGAAATTGAGTTGAGAATATGTTCTGCTATAATATCAAACAAAGTAAAATTTAATACAATCCAACAACGAATTCCAAAGTAAATTGACATAAGGGAAAGTAAAGTAGTAGCAGTAGCTGCTTGACTTTAGTAGCTAAAAAAGGCTGAAGTTGCTGAAAAGTAAATTACAAGGGGGGAAATTACATATAGTTTTTTTCACTTCTGGAAGAAAAAAAGTAGATAGCTAACTTGAGATGAGAGAGAATATTGAATGATGCTTGGGAATACTTAGTGGACTAGTTTTGTTGTATATAGTGAAACAACCCATATTTCTAAAAAGTAAAACTGAATATTATACAATATGAGAAGCCCATCTCATCAACATGCAGAGAGGCAACGGTTACTTTGTGTGTCTAGCTTGGGCTCTTTATTAAAGGAGGAAAAAGTCACTTAAGGATGGAGAACTTGAGCCTTCCTTGTTTGGCTAAGGTTTTACAATGAAATTCCCCAACTTGACTCTCTTTTTTATCCACTTTACTTATTCGGTACAACCTGATGCTGCAGTTTTGTTCTGTAGTTTTTTTTGTCAATTTTACGAAAGGAAAAACACACAAGGTAGTCTTCTCAAGGATGGAGTTATGAAGAGTGAACCTATCCGATTACATGTGTTTGAAACTTAGGCATGGTATTTGTACGGAAACTGGTGAGCTAAGCCTGGGTTACTTTTCTGGCTGTTGTTGACTTTATGCATGAAATTACTAGAAGGTTGACTTGAGTAGAAGAAAGTCAGCTTAATTGGATGCATGGGTTTAATTTTAAAAGGCTTCTATTCCTTTATTAACTTGGCTGTTCGTGTTGAACAGTGGAGCTGAGCTTATTACTCTTTTGTGTGTTTAATTCATACAAGTTGATGATTAGGATGAAAGGACTCTGGCTGTAGTTTTAGAAATTATGGGATACAAAAGTAAGCGAAACGTAAGGAAATAAATCCTTCCCTGGGATACTAATTTACGAAATGAGATATGTTAAAGTAAAAGACGAGCCTGACTGTCAGTAGGGGCCAATACCCGCAAAAACTCGGCCTGGCCGAGAGAAACGTCGACTCTGGAGCTGACAAAAACCTCGGCCTAGCCGATTAAACCATCGGCCTGCTGGAGCTTTCCCTCGGCCAGCCTATGTTATCCAAAATAAGCCTCTAAAGCCGAGAAATAACTCGGCTACGTGATGTTTTTTTTACCTTTAGACCGAGTAATTGAATTGGTGGCAAAAATCTGTTTTGATATTGTAATTTCTCTCAATAAGTTGACTGACATGTGCAAATTTCAACAAAATCGCTTCATGGCGCTTTGCATGAGGACGTTGCAAAGTTTGAACCCGATAAAAAGGTCGGCCTAGCCGAGTTATTTCTCGGCTTTAGGGGCTAATTTTGGACAAAATAAGCTGGCCGAGGAAAATCTCGGCCAGGCCGATGGTTTTTTCGGCCAGGCTGAGGTTTTTCTCGGCCAGGCCGAGTTTTAGCGGGTATTGGCCCCTACTGACTATTTCTGATTTGAGGTAATTTATTTAATACCCCTTGGTACTATTTACTGATATTTCATTGTAAAAATGGAATGCTGCCTTCTACTTTGTGGTATGGCTGTCTAAGGTTTTTTTATTCATGTACTTTTTGCTGTATAACCTGCAGTTGAGCCTGAGCGGTGTAGTTCTTTAGTTAAAGGAAACCCTTGGGGATCACGTACAAAGCAACTAACAAGTGGGCTCCGGTTTTTACCATGTAAACTCCAGCTAAGCCCAGACTGAACAACCCCGGTGACGGGTAATTCGGTGTTTTATTAGTTGTTATTTTACTTACTTAGGCTTGCTTATGCTGCTGAAGACACTTTTATTAGTGGATTGGAAAAAGTAGCAGAGAACAAGCAGAGCTATGCTTATGGCAAGAACATGTTAAGTGGCTTGTTCGGTCTCGGAGAAAAAACAGGTATGGAAACCTGATATTGTATGAAAAAAGTTGTAGTAGTAGTCGTATCTTGGAAGCAACACGTTTTCTTTAGGTTTCATCAATTTGTATTCAAGCTTTTCTGTGTTTTTACAAGGCTTCTCACTGCCTTCTAGCTAATACGAATGAATCTTTTAGTGTTTCATCTCATTTACCTAAGTTCAGTTTGTTGCTTTTGCCAAGTTTTTTTTCAAACAAAAAGGGCTAAGCTCACTATAGTTGTAGAGTGCTGCCAAATTAGGTACTTTTATTTAATTTACTTTGCTACTGTCCGGAAAAGGCTCTAGTCTTTTAGCAAGAATATTCAAGGATTTCTGCAACTTTTTTGCCGAAGATGGACCAACGTATAATAGATTACAGTACAAAAAACAGTGATGTCAATTTTAGAAAAATATATAAGCAAAACGGTATTGTGCTTGTGCTATTTTTACAGGAAGATTAAGAAATTGTAATTTTTTTCGTATATTTTAAAAGTTTTATTCAAGCAGTAGTATGAAACAGCTGTTTTTAGCCACAATAAGAAAGGTGGAATGGTAAAATCTGATACATGTCGCTGTTTATTTCATCATTTTTACTCAAGAGGAGGAATTCGGGCTTATCTGAGTAAAATTTGAAGAGACTCAAAGGACCGAAATCCTTTTGATGGTTGACATTGACTACACGGTAGAGAGAGAGTTTGATTAAATCCCTTCGAGACCAATTTGAATGTCAGTGAACGTGAAATATACACACAAGTAAGTTCCACTTCGACCAACAAGGTTCGTAAGACGGAGACAGATAGAAGAAGTATTTCTTGAGAATACTCAAACAGACTTTAGAGAGCTCTCCGCGACTCATGCATCATTTCAAACACAATTACATACAAACAGTAAACCTTATAGGATAAACTATCAGAGTAACTGTTGCGCTTCAAGTTACCCATCCATATAGCAGTTGCAGTACTCTCGGCTACAGTCCGCACTCCCTTATGCATCAAGGGACAGTGAGATAAGGACTGATGCGGCTATTACCCCGACATGAAGTTGGGTTGATGGCTTCAAAGCTTTGATGAAAGGTCTCTTGAGTACCTGTCTCTCGTTTTTGTTACGCCATTTCCTATGAGGATATACCTCCTATTTTTCTTTACTCGGAGATAGAAATAAAAGTAGATCAAATAAACTGTTACAGAAGCATCATCTCCTTAGCTTTGACTTTGAGTTCAGAGAAACATTTATTCAAGATAACTTGTAGAGCTTGAAAGTAGTAACTTCTTCAAAAGCAAGGGAAAGTAAAAAAAATCATTTCAAAAGATTTTCAAGAAAAAAACCAAAGGTCCTAGAGGATAAAAATACTGGAAAAAATCGTACAGCTCCTCAATAAAATAAATCTTATTTTCTTACTCAATATCTGACCTGAAATGAAAGTAAAAGTTAGTAAAAGAAACTGCTGTAAGTAAAAATGGGGGAGGGATATGTTAAAAACTGACACTTTTTAATGATTTGTGACCCTTCAGCTGTTATATCCCCTTTTGTCGATATTCCTTCCTTCTGTAATCTCTTTTTCTTTTAAACTTTTTGTTCCCTACGAAAAAGGCTGGAGAGAAAGAAATGGGAGATTTCACATTTTTTTGATAAGGGAGCTGGAAAAAACGTACTTTTGAAGGAAATCTACAGTAATGGTTTTTGCACTCAAACCTACAACCCTCATACTGTAGTGTTACAAGATGGAGTAAAATCTTTCCCATTTAGAACAAGGCCCCCATTAAATACAGGGTGAGGCCCAATTGAATGCACCTACGTATTCTGAATACTGTGGAATACAATACAAGAATTTCACCTTGTTAAGCACACTATATGGAATGGGATAGGAAATCCCAATGTATTACACACTGTGGTCGGTGCAGTGATTTCTATCGATTTCCCTTGGTAGAAAGTGTACTTTCTATACATATCGCTGTGCTAGAGCCCGTGTAACTCTGTATGTTTAAATACATAAGAAAGCCTCTTTAGTAAAGGATAGATAAGGTAGTCAATAGTGGGTGGAGTACTCTTGGGAGTGACTGACTGGGTAAAGAATCTCAAGAGTGAATCTTGAATCCGGCCAGAATAATAGGACAAGTGGTACTCGATCATCTCTCTACCAAGGCTTCTGTACGTAATGCTGACTCGTCTTGATTCAAATGAGACTAGAAAAGCCACATCTTATATGCACTTTATGCATATAAAACTACTAAGTAACTGGATTTCTAAAAAAACGAGAGAAAAAATCCACTTTAAACCCTTTGTTATAAACCAACTTTCATACTACTTCCAAAAGCAAGCATAAGAATGGGTGAAAAAAACGCTGTTCATTTTACTTTTCTATAGTTCCTGTAATAATAATCCACCGTGTATAATAAAGTGTAGGGATTTTACATGTATGGATTTAACAATGTAATATTCCAGAGAAAGTGATGAAATGGATTTTTAAGGCTTACAAATGCATTAAAATACAGAAGGATCAGATAAGTTGACGAACTTTGGAGATTTTTTATCCTAAAGGTTCTTTCACTTCTTTTACACGTACTGCTACAACAAATGTCAAGCTGAAGATTTTATCTTATGTTTATCAGGGTAGAATATATAGATTAAAAGTGGACAAAGAGCCAGAGATAAAAGACAAAATTTTCTGTTTGATCTACTAGGTTCAAAATCCAAAACCAAACTGTGATAAACCGGCTTTTTGAAAGATTTCAAGAAGATTTCCACCCGTAGTAATAATAAGATTAGGGATTCAACCAAAGTAAAGAGCAGTAGTCTACTTAACATATTATATCTTTGTAAAATAACAAACGAAAAAGACTAGAGGTTGAAAGTATCTTTAAGTACTTTGTAACTTGTAATAATAGGGTTAGGATGAGGGGAAAAGCCAAGTTCTCTGTATGCCTTATGCGTACAGGCTTTAGGAAGCTTAGGTATTTGTTATGCTATCTTATGCACAGGAGGACTTGGCAAAAGTTGCCTAAACTTCTTTCTCCGAAAACTGCTTTAAACAAAAAAAAAACCTATAAAAGTAAAACTAACCGTGGTAGAATGTCTTTAAAAACTTTCCCCCTAGCTGGTAAGAATATACGGAGCTAGACTAAGGGTGAAAGTGCAGGCATGTTTGCCATTTTTTCTATGAAGAAAAAAACTTGTAGATTTCTCTCTTCTAAAGTCAGAAAAAGTTTTCTCATTGAAAAAACTGGCTCAACTTCCGGACATTACTTCCCCGGTCTTTGGAAGAATCTTTACGGATATTTTTACTGCTAGATACGACCCAAAAGTACCGCATGTCCCGGATTTATGCAGGGGATATTTATTTATTTTTAATGACAGGTTCTAATGGGCCATGGATAATGATAAGATGTGGGGCACTATTTTGGTTGGAGGGGAATTAATTCGAAAAATTGGGTATTCTTGTTAAGAGAAAGGGTCGCAAACCGTTGTTCTTAGCAGTAGTGAACATTTTTATCCCATTAATCCGTTAATTTTGCTACACATGTTGGTAATCTTATGCTTTAAATTAACCTTTGTTCAAGTACTCAATTTCGCCTTAGCAGATAGATATAATTATTTTAAATCACATTTCCAAGATCTAAGAGACTAGTAGAGACTTGCATCAGTTCATTCGGTCTTTTCCTAAAGTTATATTACAATATCTAAGAATTATTGTTGTGAATATCCTACCAATCATTATAATTATATCTGTACGTGTTATGTATATTTATTATGTATTTTTGACTTTTTGTGGGTAACTCTCGTTTGTTTGCAGTTAAGAAATACTCCATGGTGCTAACTTTGTGTAACTTATAATCTTAATATTTAAAGTTAATAAATTACGGATGGACATTGTAAGAGTAAGTAAGTATGCGGGCTAGATCACCTTTTTACCTCTGTAAGGAAGCCTTCATGTCGGTCGGTTGGTTCGGTTGCAGATTTCATGTCTTGTGGTCTCCTCCTCAGTTCTTCTTTGCTTTCTCCAGACTTTTAGCCGAATTCTGGAGTTTTCCCTTGTGAAACCTTGTTCTTCGTCTGAAACAAGATCGGGTAGAATATAGTTTCATTCGGTTGGGCATCCTCACGTACGTACGTAGGTACTCTGCTCGTCATCTCACCACTCTCCGACTTTTACTCTAGAAGACGTTCTCCTCAAAACCTTAACGTTCCAGGTTTGGATTGAGAGGTCTTAAAACATTCCGTCTTAAACTTTAACCACGAGTTTACCGTTCACTTTGGGAAAACTGGTTGCATCCTCATCCAACAAGTCTCCCTCCCCTTCCTCCAAGGGATTCTAGCATGCGGGATTCAGATTATAATAGGTTGTTTTATTATTTTTCGGTGACAGTGGACCTTCAATTGGATTTAAAGTTAGGTTTATCAAGCCTCTAATTGCTTTTTTGGTTTAGGTCAGGGAATGAATAAGATGCCTTCAACTGGAGACTTCGACAACGACTTCTTGGGAGGCTTCAGGTGCAACCAAAGGGTCACTGTGGAGGTGGATTTCATTTAAATGATGCTGCGACCCTTGATCCTGCTTCTGGTGGTGACTGCGAAGACCAAGGATCATTAGACGACCGCCATCCCCACCGATTTCATTTTTCTCGGCAAGGCGTTTCCTCCTCCGACCACTCCCACCACCTGCTCCACTGTTACAAGAACTTATATCCGAATCCTGGCTGCCTTCATCAATCCTGAGGAGTTCTTCATCCCTTTCTTCCTCTTCCTCCTGTTGTTGTCTGAGGAGGAGTTCTTCCTCATCCATTTCCATGTCCATTTCCTCATCATCTTCTCCACAGTATGAACCCCCACCTTCCTTAAAACAGGCCGAGTCGTAGTGCTTGTTTAGATACGACTTGAGGGCAAAGCTTTTATTGCACCTCTTGCAACTATAGTTCTTAGCCGCAGAGTGGGTCTGCATATGAGCCCTTAAGTTGGACCTGTCGGCAAATGCTTTTCCGCAATGGGCACATCCATAAGGTTTCTCACCCGTGTGTGACCGCATATGCCCCTGGAGGAGCCAAGGTCGGCTGAAAGCCTTCCCACAGACATCACACTTGTGGTTGAGATTATGCGTCAGGATGTGCATAGCCAAGGCAGGCATAGAGACATATGCCTTCCCGCAGGTGGGACACCGCTTAGCCGCCTGGGAGTCTAGGGACCTGTGGGTTTGCTTGTGTCTAGATAGGTTGGAAGAGGTAGCGTAATTCTTCCCGCATTCGGAGCAAGTATAGCGGGTTTTTGAACTTCCAGTTAGAGAGCCCCCCGCCGGGGAAGTTGAACTGCTTAGTTGACTGGCATCTGAATCGGACTCCGCTCCGGAGTACTTGTCCACGGATGATAGGGAATGGGAGGCTGTAGAGAGAGATAAGAGGCTCTCCTTCGGGGAGTTTGAAACGCTACCACTACCGTTCAGACAACCGTTTGACAAGGATGATCCTCCGGGGGAGGTGGATATCGGAGAGGATAGGGAAGTAACTGGAGTATTGGTTCCGTTTAGTAATGACATTGTTTTCTTCTTCGATCGGCCATCACTTATAAAGAAGGCTTCGTATGTGTAAGCAATGGTCTTTGTTCCGGATGCTGCGGGTGAAATTGCGGATTGAGAACAGGTAGAGGAGCCTCCACTTTCTTGACTTTTACTCCGATTCTTTCGACCGTTTTGTTGGTTCTGTTGCTTTTGTCGTTTACCCCCGGACAAAACCTGAGAAGGGGTAGTGGGAGAGGGGATATTTCCCAGAGAAGGAGACGAGTTTGTATCAAGGGTTGACGGGGGGTGGTGGTTGGAGGTAATAAAAGGCTCGTTAGGTGATTGCTGGGGGTGTGGATGCAGCTGCTGTTGGGGTTTTGAAGATTCGTAAGAAATTAGCGGAGGAGGAGGCACCATAACTGTAGACCCGTTTACCATAACTGCGGGTAACAGTGGGGATGAGGATGACTGGGAGATCAGAATGGAATTATTTAAACCACTTAATCCACCCGGACCAGATACCGTGATGACGATACTCCCAGAAGTAGTATTAACTGTATTATTCCCACCACTGGTTACGAGAGGAGGTACAGGCGGTAGGAGGGGGGAGGACGTGGATAAATCAAGAATAGCATGGGCTGTCGTAAGATCCTCGGGTTTCCGTTCGAAAAGTGAAGAACACACGTTCTGAAGTCGACGCTTTTCTGCCTGAACGGCTTCAATAGATTCGGGGAGACAATAGGGTCGATAAATGTCACGCTTTTTTGGTGGTGGTATGCACCCTTCAGAATAGTACCGGGAGGAGCGAGGAGTACTTCTTATAACTGAGGTGGGTGTGCCACCTCCCCCTCCACGGGGGGAGGAACAAGGTGACCTTAAATGAGTTGTTGTGTTATTACCATTCTGGGGGTGGTGGCAGTCCATGTTTGTAACGTTTATTATAGAGGAACAGGAGGAAGACTCGTCTTGGATTGAAATCGGAGAGCAACATGAGGAACCTCTGGATCCCCCTGGGGACCTTTGGGCTGAGGGAGAGTCGTGGAGATATCCTGAAATAAAACAAAAGACTTGCAATCATTTCTATTCTTGCTACAGTAACATTTCCATAGTTAGTAAATGGACAGACGTTTTTACTTTTATACAAAAATCTAGCATCATCCACTTAACGACAACATCCGACTAATGCCCGTGCCAAACTCTTTATCCTTACTTTAGCATAATCCTCCTCTGCCTATCAATCTTATGGCATTTCACCCTGTGAGAAGTTCATGGTCATCAGAATAATCCCCCACTTAAGGACAAGCACGGCATTCCTTCCTATACCTTCCTAAACATTTCAAAGTTACCCTACGTACTCCATCCTACGTTTATTACTTGGTACGCAGTTCTCGCAAGTCTATCCGTATCATTTGAAACCAGCTCATTTCCAGTCAAATTAAATCCCTCTGAAAACCACACACAAACGCAAACAGAAACACAGCGTCGAGTAATTACCTTTGTCTACTCTTGAAGTGATCTGAATTCTAATAACCTTTGTCAGCAACAGTTCCCTAACATTACCCAGTCAAAACCGGAGGTATTTGCTCCAGCAGCGTCTACTATTTCGCAGGGAGTAGGTAGGTAGGTACTTTATCTATTGCGTACTTGCAATTTCCTCCGGTCATAACATAATAGCCTCATTTCCCATTAAAGAGATTAGATTACGGCCTTAAAAACCTATCAACATTCAACAGGACGCTGGACGTAAAGATAAAAAGCTGAAATCTCATTATCAAAAAGAGTGGATAGTGGCATTTTACATGGGTGAATTTAATAAAGGTCGAAGGTTGGTTTATAAAGATGCCAACTAAATGCAAGGATGATCTTTAAATTTAACAGGAATTTTTATCTTTAATTAATAAAAATGTTGGGTCTTTTGCAACAACATAAATCTGCCTGGATGCTGGATGTATTTTTGGAGATAAAACTAAGACTTCAGTAAAGATAGTTTTACTTAGTGTGTGTTTCTTCGGTTGTAATGTTAGTGGAAGTAGTAGTGGCTTTTAGTACGTTAAGAGGAGTAATATATTTCAAACCTTCTTATTTCCTGGTTGACGCCCTTGACCACTCAGCATCCTCTCTTTAATTAAGCCGTTACCATTTCTTTTTACTGTCAACTGTCCTCTTACAACATGGCAATAATGGATCAGCATTCTCATCGCTTATAACTACACATTTACTACTACTACCAGTACTACTACTACTACTATCACTACTACTACTACCACTACTATTACCACTACTACTACCACTACTACCTCTACTACCACTACTACTATCACTACTACCTCTACTACCACTACCACTACTACTACTATCACTGCTACCACTACTATTACCACTACCACTATTACTACTATCACTACTACCACTACCAATACTATTACCACTACTACTACTACCTCTACTACCACTACTACTACCACTACTACTACCACTACTACTACTACTGTCACTGTGTAACCTCTCAAAATCCAGGCAAGGATACACATAGCAGATAACTTATCTCTTAAGTTTCTATATATTTTCATATCATCTTCTTTTATAGTGTTAAAAGAGTACATAATAATAATGATAAAAGGACCTTCTCTCTGACATCTTATAACTCCTTATCCTTAAACATAGTAAAGAGCCCTCGTTTAGTTTTTAAATGTGGAAACGCGTTATAAATATTCCTAGTAAAGAAATGCATGTTTAATTCTCAAAATAGTGCATCCAATCCTCTAGTTCAGATTTTAGTTCACTATAGTTGTATGGAGAATAACGGAGCTGAGATGACCATTATGATCTCGTGGCCAACTTGTGCCGTACTATACTTATTGTATAATGGGAAGAGAAAGCTCGTTTCCTGGAGTGTCAGGATGATGACGATGATCCAAGTCGGAGCCAAATGGGGAGTTCCACGCCAGGGTAAATTACTTAGCCTCCTAAATTCTCCCTTGTTCCGTGTCAACGTAAAATATATTCTCCCCTTTTACTACAATTCCCTCGACCACTTTCTACATACTGAAGAAAGGACTTTACTGCCAACAACTAGAGCTAGCTTCTGAATAATATAAAGGAACAATATAGCCCAAGATATTGGGTACAAGAGATTGGATTGGTTGGTGGGAAATGCCTTCAGATATCTGTTGAACGTTTGGCGAGGCCCAACATCTTGGAAAAAGTTTGAGATGAAGCAACACCTCATTTTTTTTTACTTTTGCGGGCTGTAAATTACGTGTAGGTCATTTTGGTAGCTTTTAATGTATAATAAATACTTGGATATTGTGGGATAGTATTTGTGAGTGTTTTTGATGAATATGTATTAAGTAGTAGGATATAGTTTGTGAGTGTTACGTTTTAAATTTATAGCCTAAGGGCTAATAAGACTTGCCGGAGCCGTTTAACTCTGAGCAGAAGTTAAGAGCAATCTACTCAAGTTGGAAAATGTTCCGTGGGTGTACTTACTTCTTGGTTGCTTTCTCTACAGTCTTTTTGCCCCATATGGATGTAGTAGCATTGGGTCTTATGGGTCTCTTTTAATAAAATTTCTCAACAAGACTAACTCGTCTGGAGAGACTTTCTGTCTCCATCCTCCCATGAAAAATGCCCAGTGTGACTGTTAATCTAATTGAGAGCCTTTCTCCTTCTACTTCTAGTACTTTTTCAACTACAACTACTACTACAACTACTACCAACTACTACTACTATTACTACTACTACTACTATTAATACTACTACTACTACTGCTACTACTACTACTACTTCTACTACTACTGCTACTACTACCACAACTACTAGTACTACTATTGCTTCTACTACCACAACTACTAGTACTACTATTGCTTCTACTACTACTACAACTATTACTAGCATGAACCACCGGAAAATAAATACCAGAGTCTGAGAGACAAGACAACTGTTGGCACCTGCCTGCCCTGGACTGTAAATTAATCCGGTTATCATCAACAAGTCCCTATAGTGTAGCCCCTTCCTGTTGCTTTCCTTCTTTTGTCTTCCTTATTAATAAAAATAAGCTGACTAAGATCGTATGAAGCTTGAACGGGATTCTTTTTTATGTTCATGGCATTATTTATATACACGACTAAAACTTTTTACCCGGTATTTTTTTCCAACTTTCATCCCGTTAAATGGCCCCAGACTAATCCCCTTTTGGTACTTGAGAAAAAGTGGCAGTCTCTTGTTTGTATAGTTGGGTAATATCTACTGAGACAATTGAGAGCGTATTAAAACACTATTATTGCTTTCTCCAAGTAAGATTATTTTAATATGCTTACAAGGGATCGTTAAGGATTACTAAGAAAGAGTATAGGATTTGGGTTCAAGTAATAAGGGAGACATGGTACGGCTTTTTCCCTATTGCATTAAATTCTTCTATCAGCTTCAGTTTAGTTGAGTAAAGTTATAAAATGCATAAAACATGGATGTCTAGAGTTAACTTAGTATTGAGAGAAAGTAAATGCTTTATAACTAGGGCCTATAATAGATATAATGTAATTTATAGCTGTAACAGGAATTGCCAGAATTCCGTTAATTTTGCTCCAGTTTATGTTCAATTAACTGGATAAAATAAGCGCGCACATAAACAGGACACAAGGTTTATTTTTATATTAGAGATATAATGTTTTATAATTATTATCACTTACTGTGTGACTAATACTAAAACTGGAAACAAGCCGTATATGCACGTAGCTTTATCCGAAACATTTTTACTTTTTCTGCTTTCCTCTTTCCAAAAAATTTCCTTCACAAATCAAAAACTTTTTCCGGTTTGTGACAACCTCCTCCAAGCAAGATGGAAGAACGAGTAAGATAAAATACGGAGCAACAGTAACTATGTAGTTGTAGCAGTAGCGTTTTTTATATTTTTTAAGAATATTTTTATTACAATCTTTATTGTTGGAAAGAATTTTTGTAGAAAACGGGAGGAGAGGGGCGGACGTGGTTGCACTGTAAGTAGTACTTGATGATATGATAAAGGGCACCCTGAACCGGATGGATGGAAACTAAGCTCGAATGTCTGAGTCTGGTTTATTTTCTGGACTTTTGCCATGATTCAGCAGTAGCATCGAATGCATGGATATCTTGCACTTTTCGTCTCTCTCGCTAACAGTCGTTATTAACGACTGACTGATTGATAAGTAAATTGAAGAATTTGATTTCCCTTCGGTCATTTGCAGTGCAATTTGTTATCATTAGTTTAACTAATTTAGTTCGTTTCTGGGTTGATGTCGTATTTTAAGGAGGTTTTAGATGCCTGGAAAAATAACTTTATTGCGACCTAATTCTAATGATTTTTCTCTAGATTTCAGAAGTAGGTAGCTGTTTTTGAAACTGATGATGACAAAACAGTTTTCCAGGTAATTCTGGGTTTTCCGATAACTGTAAAATTAGAATGTTTCATTGCCGACGTGGCCATTATAGTTTTTGTGTTTTTGGTAATGATTTCCTGTCTTTGTTAAGCTACACTGTTTCTCATTCCTAAAAACAAGGTTAGATTTTGCAATCTGCCCCCTTTTACTTTTAGTATAAAGATGAAGTCGATCTCCTGACGTATTTTGATCTTTGACCTTTCCAGTTTACCAGAAGTTCAGTTGTTTCTGCCCAATTAGGATTAGCCACTCAACTCAATCCTCAGAAAACTACTGAAAGAAAGAGAGAGAAAGGTTAACTTTCGCTAACCTAATAATTTAAGCTTGGCCGTGCATTGTTTTCCTTTAGTCTTTACCCTTTAGCAACTTTCCTACTACAGAAGCTATTGTTTTAGTTGAAATATTTATTACTATTACTGCTACTAGCCAGCTACAACTCTTATGATGAAAAAGGTAATGGAAAAATGTATCCAGCACTTAACAAAAAGCAGAGAAATGCAATGCTTTCCAGGAATACTCGAGTTTTTTAAAAAAAGCATACTTAACCATTCATGAATTCTGCTAGGTAGCTTTTAGAAGGCCATTCAAAGTTGATAATGCATTTTATTTAAACCCCAGATTTTTTTTAAATTCTAAACTATTAAAACATTTCTTGTTGTTCGAGGTATTCCTGAGTGTCTGATAGCATAAAAATACATAACATGATGCTGTAAAAATATTCTATAAAGGATTATTTGCTAACACAAAGTTGATACTGTAAATGGAAGTAAAAGCCTAAGAGAAAGCAGGGTAAGGAGCCAACAAAGAATGGAACCTGGAATTATCGGTTAAAATTATGCATTTTATTGTATTTTATGCAACTTCGAAAATGAGCCAGAGAGTAAAGGATTCATCACAATTATTGTGTGTATGAATTCAAGGTTCTCAGCTCTGTTTCGATTCTTCTCTGCTCCTATCTTGGCTCTCCTGCCTCCATAATACTTTACGCTTTAACCATGAGTTTTACATTATTATAATTTTGCCAGTAGAAAGCAACCAAGCTAACTGATAAAAGAACTAATGCGACAAAATAAGAGAGGTTTTGGAGAGAACAATGAGGAAAAGCTTTGAAATCAGACTCATTAGCGTGACAGTTTAATGCACTTGTGTGGTCTGACTCTGACTAATCTATCTCTTCCCTTATCATCTTGTAATTAGCCATAAACTCCATTTCTCTTGAGCTCCATTTTCCATCCTAAATATATATTTCTTCTTCGTACAATGGGCAGTAGTGTTGGAAATACGGACGGTTTTTCTCATTCAATTATATATGCTCTGTACATATGCACACAGCACAACAGTAGCAGCTAACGTTTAGTTAAATTTTCTAACATATAGACCAAACTGATGATGAGGATTCCCAGAAATACGCCTGTGTAATTAAGAATTACCTAGATATACGTATGTATTCCGAAGGAATTATGCGACAGTTGCTCTATTTTGCTTTGTTCACTCACTGACTCCCTCACTAAAGTTGCTAATGTACTAATGGGATTTTATTTCTAGCAATGCGACGTATCGTTACAAAAGAATTTTAATATAAATAACACGTTAGTCAAGAGGAACGCGGGGTACTTTAGTCCCTTTTCGAGTATAAACAATTGATAAAAGCATTTCTATTGCTACTTGACATGATTTATAAATTGCTCAGAAGCTTTTTGGAGCAAATGTGTAATTGTTCTATGCCAAGGTGCTGAAATAGTGCTAATTTAGCTGTAATCAGATATAAATGATTTAGAGACTGAGTTCAAAGCATACAAAAAATTCCAACTTGCATGTTTTCAAATACAAATTTTCAAATCAGTTTTTTAATAGGAGGATTGGTCTACGTCTGTGTGTCTTAAAAAACAGCAACATGAAGGTCAATGACAAGAAGGTCAAACGATAGAATTTCGGAATCGAAATTTCCTGTTATGCAAAGGCCTCCTGAGCTTTAGTTTTCAGCCGTCCGCTCCACAGTGGATGTCACCTTAAAAGGGCCGTAATCGTAAAAATTTGAATATACGCAGGCATAGGGCATTAAAACATAAAATGTTTCTGCAAACCTTGGCATCACACACGGTCTGAACTGCCAAGGGGGTTTTATTACGAGAGTGAAAGCTCAATTTCAAATATTATCATCTCACCAGCAGCAGAAGTAATGCCGTAACGCTCGCCACGGTCAATAAATTTTGGTTTAAAAACTACGCAATTGGATCTCCTGCATACTTTACAGTTACCGTCGTAATGTAAGTGAGCTTATAATAATCTCAAGTATTGGAGAAAAAACCTGTTCCTCTTTATAGGGTCTAGAGATAGATAAATTGAGACTGAGCGTGAAAAATTGCCCAGTTTAACAACAATTGTACGACGCCGCTTCTGCTCCGTCGATACAAATTGCCACCAGGGATTTCATCCGATGGAGCTAAAGTACAGGATAGATGGACAGGTGAAACCTCTATTTGACTCTTTTAGAAATACTGCACATTTTTTCTAATAAATATGGGTACCTTTTTTTTACGGGATGTATTTAAAAACTTGGGAAACATCCAGCGAAAAATTAAGATTCACGAATGAACTGAGAGGGGAAATGTATAAAGGACGACCAAAATAAAAGTACGTTACACACGCAAAAAAACCTCGTGTAAAATCCGTCTTGTTTACCTAACTAAAGTCACTTGTAGACGTCTTTTGTCTAAATCAAACGAATTAGTAAAATACAAACCAACTAAGCATAAGTTAGCAGTAACCCAACCAATTAAAACCCTTTTTGTAATAATAAATACATCCCGACCTTCCTTCCTCCGAGGTGGTACTGAAGTACTTTATTTACCAAAAACAAAGTCAGGCTGGTTTTTCATCAAAATTCTTTACAAATTAGTGTAATTTTGGCCTACTAACTACATTCTACAAAGTTATTCCAGTATAAAGACCGACAGTTGACTCTTGCTTTACTTTCTTTACTCTTTCTTTCCCCAACGTGGGCACAATAACGACCCATGTTTGTGGGGAAAGTGTTCAAGTGTTTGTTCATATATATTATTTAAAATTCCAACTTCCAACTACATCCTCCCTTCTTGGGACGCATATACTTGTGCTTATTCACTAGAGATTTGCCAGAAACAACTATTACTGCTGCTACTTTACTTTGTAGGCTCATTTGTGTGCGGAACTTGACTGAAAATTAATGAGCAAGAGGTCCTAATTTGAACAACATTTCACTTGAAACTTTAAAACTACTTAGGAACTACCCTGTATTCTGTATATTCTATGCTACTTAAACCGAACCTTGTGTAGTAAACGCACCCGACCAAGTTTAAAGTTTGCTTGAACTAAAAACAAAACTAAGCTATAGATCATTATATTCTTCTGTATTTTATGTAGGAAAAGTCTGCTTTACATGCATACAGAGAGAGGAGAATGATATGGAATAATAATAATATGCCGCAGTGTCGGTGGTGCAACTTAAATAGGGCATTAGTCTTTGGATATAAAACACAGGGTGAACTTATTATAACTTGGGCTAGAGCAGAGTTTCAAGTAGTGAGAAAAGTTTTAAAGTTTTTGAATTCTAGCCGTCGCCTTCCAACCACTAACCAACCAAACCAACTGTAAGCTAACTGACTGTTGGTTGTGTTGTGGAATTGGATAATTACTTTAGACAATACTTTTAGATACTGGAATAGTAATGTGTAGGCTTGAATGAATCCATTTTATTTTACAGGGTTAGACAAAATGGAAGGCTGGAATTTTTTTTGCTGCTGGGAAAGAAACAGATTATTTTTGTCATTTTGCTACAGCCTGTTTTGATAATTATAAAGATTTTTACTGCCAATAAATATTACCACAACTGAAAGCTTTCTTTATTTCTTACACATAGGTACCTTTATGCAGTGTAGGGTGGGATGGTTCGTTTAAAATATCTTAACTAGAATTCTAATGCATGGAGGCAATTTATTTTTGCCGTACAAAGTCATGCTATAAAAGTTATAAAATGGCATCAGTCTCTGGCTCGTTTCTTTTGTACTCTTTCTCTAAAATTCTCCCATGGTTTTATTATTATCAAAGGAGTTCTGGATCTATTCATAGCTGAATGTCTTCTTGACTCTCTAACTTAACATGGCATAGCAGGGCTCAGTCTGTGGTGTCTTTTAGCCTGGAATTTTATTATGTACGGCGGAACTTGAACAAAAGACTGGGAACAAACGAGGAGAAAGTTAATGTCCTTATTCTAGACTATATCATGTTAGACATTAGAGTAGAACTTGCCTTATATTTCCCCATTACTACTACTGCTACTGCTACTACTACCACTACTACCACTAACTACTACCACCACTATTACTTCTACAACTGCTACTACTACTACAACTACAGAGGTGTATTTTGCATGTATTATAGTCCTTACTTATTACTTGTAGAGTGGGTTTAGTTTTTTCATTTCAACAAAGGGTGCAGAATACTTGTACCTTGGATACTACAAGTATCATTATGCATATAAACTACCACACCACTAGGGGGATGTGCCGGAGGGAAAGACACGACCACATACCAGACGGTGAATAAAAAAAACATCGATATGCTCTTCTATCCCTGCATGCAAAAACACTTTAAGAACATGGAGAAAGTTGCTCTTGACACTTGACTTGACTACCGTTCCTTGGTTGATACCCTTTTTTCGTGGTAGTACTCAAACAAGTAGGTATAAGGTACACGGTAAAAAGTATAGTATAGTAAATTTCAGGCTACTTCAACTAAATTGGGTACGTCGAGGTTATTAAAAGTCCTCTGCACATTAGTTATTTTTAACAAAACCGGCAGCACAATTTGTATCTAACAGGGTTTTAAAAATACAGCAATTTTAAAAATAATCCAGCTGCACAGATTAAAAGCCTTTAAGAAATAATATGACTAAACTAAGCTAAAGGCCGACCAACTTGCAACTTGTTGGTGAGGCGAAAGCAAAACATAGACAGGAAATCAAAAGAATGACTACTCTAAAGCTCTAGTAAAAGTTTAAAATCATCAAGGGTGGTATACTTTATACGAGATAAATAGTAGTAGTTCTTCTATGCAATGTTTATGGAGTTGGTAGGAATAGTTAGAGGTAGCTGTTGCTGGTATGGCATATCCTGTGTCATTAGTTGTATTCGTAGTTTGGCTCTTGTGGTGTAAAATATTTTAAGAGCAGAGTCAGCAGTGAAAGTGAAGCAGCATCAGGTTTGGTTAAGGTAATTAAGAGAAATAGCACGAGTAGTTAATGGGCCTTCTTTGATCTCCGCTCCAGCTACTATCCTCCTACATGTTTGTCTCTGCTCTTCTCGTCATAATACTACCTATTACTGGATAAACTATAGCAGTACGGTGGTGGTGGGTATCATTAGTATCTCCACTTTTGATATCTTTTTTGAAACCACCCACCCCTTGTGAGTAAAATGTTTGGTACTAATAGTACACAAGATAACCTAAAGATATTTACTCCACGTAGCGTAGTTGTGATGAGCTTCTTTAAAACAAGTGGCTGGGTGGGACATAAAATAGAATTTATGCTGGAATTATGTAAGGCTGAAATTTTAAGCAGAATCGATGCGTGAAACGAAACAAATGGTAAAGTCGTAGCACAGACTGGCTGTTTTTATATGAGAAAAAAAAGTATGTAAAGTTTATTGAATCGTCTTTAAGTTAATAATTGCTTCAACCTGTAGGAATGGGGCTACTTGGTACGATATATTGTAATTTGTTAGAAAAGATGCAATTTTGACAACTTGGAAATACTAAAAAGACTGTTTAAAATAGGATTAGGAACCACACCCCTGGAGAATACTGGTAGTTAGTTGACCATCTCTTGGGGTTATCTCGTTACGGTTTCAATTATTGTGTAAACTATTCGGTAAATAATATTCGGGTTCAGTTGCAGTTTGCCTCACCCTGTGGAAACCGTCTTCTTAGTTTATGGTTCTGGTTCTGGTTCTGTATGCTATTGCCATTATATTATGTAAGGATAGGAAGTGCAGATGCATCACAAAAGATGGATTCAATAGTTGGTCTTCCCTAGTTACCTTTTTATTGCCCTTATATTATTATTATGATTATCACAGGTTGAAATATCTTTGCAGCATTATTGTATATTCTACATCTAAATCTCATTTTAGATTACATTTATACATTATTTCCACATCTATTCCTTCCCATAGTATCCTTCTGAGTGAGTATTATAATAGCTAGCTTAGATAGTAATACAATTTGGTTGGTAAATCTGCCTTGAATTGTGATGGAAATCTTGAGAAATTTTATTACGACCCGAATGGCTGAGAGACAAAAGGGGCCGAGGGGCAATTAAAAAGTTTGGTTTTCTCCTGTCCTCTTCAGTCCTTGGAGGACTTTATACACCGGCTCTAACTTGTAGCTCTCTCGTTAATAATATAATATTAGTAAAGAGGGGAAGATTCTAACAAGAATTTTATACACGAGCTCCGGCAGGAAAGATAGAACTTTATAGTTTATATTCTGTGAATTGTACCATCATGAACTGATTATTAATCCGGAGAGAGGGAGATGAGACTTTTGTGGAAAGCAGCTATTTTTAATTCTTGATTTATTGCTCAAATTTAAAAACTAGGCTAGAGTTTTATTTCTTTTTAGTTTCTCTGAATTGTTCGGAAATGGTTTAAGGTTTAAAATAATCAACAAGCGCTGTAGCTATTTAATTTTATGTTGTTAAATTTTCTTGCAAAGCAGTACGTTTTTTTAGCAGAATTCACCTAAAGCGTTACGTGACCACCGCTTCAAGCCATCAGATATTATGAAATAAAAAAGGCATCAGATAGTGGTGCAGAAAGTAAATAATTTGCAACGCTAAATATCTCAAATATATAAGTGCAATTCCCTGCCTAAAAGAAGATGTATGCAAAGTTCCTTAAGTTTTTCTAGTCGAGTCAGTCTTTCAGCGTTGTAGAGAGTGTCGAGCTTTGGTTTGGGTTTGCCGAGTTAATGAGGTGGAGAAAGCGGAATTTCGCCTCAGTCTTTTTCTATTTATTTTTATTCACAAAAAATCCCCACAAGATGTATAGAAAGTAGCTTTTTCCAAGCAGAAAGCTGCAACTTAACTTTTCCTAGGAAGAAGGTTTTCACTCCTAGGTTTTTTTTCTGCCGTACTGTAACTGCTACTGCTACTACTTGTCGGTTCGTTTTTATCTTTATCTTCTCCCTGAACTAGTTTATTTTATTTTTCTTTCAAGGAGAGAAACTCAGAGTAAACCTTAAGCTTAAAAAGTTGATTTTATACTTGTACTACTGTAGATTGTGTATTTGTGAAGTTGACGAGAGTAGACTTAAAGCTATGAGTTGATTTTAACTTTAAGTTTTATTTTATTCTTTTGTTTATTTTGCATTGCACGGTAGGTTGGGTTTCTTGCCTTGTTTGTGTTTTGGATTGCTATATTTTTATGTACACATTGAAAGTTTCTGGAAATGCTGGCGTTTTGTAATGCAGAAGGAATACGAATTATTTACAAGAGTCATATGTTTTGCGTATGGATGGGACTAACTACCGAAGAAAGGGAGGTTTGGGCTGTCTCAAAATTCCCTTTACCTTTGACAAATAACTCGAATTGCAATTTAAGTTAACTAACCTATGCTTACTTTACCAATTTAGAACTTCTTTAAATTTAAATTTGAGATTTAAAATATCATCGTACTGTATTTTTCACTCACACTAGAATCTCATACGCTTTAACCTACCTGTTGGTATGCAATCTATGAGGTAAAATTACATTAGCAATATTTCTATAAATTAATACTTTAGAAAAATAAAAATACTGCTGTGATTTCAAAAACCACTTTTAAAAGAATTCTGCGACATTTTAACAATATTTTTTTTAAAGTATGTCCACTAGTTTACCTTAAAAGTTATCTTTTAAAATAGATAGGGATTCAATGTATTTTAAAACTCACCATTGAAGAGCACAGTGACCTTTCCAGCCGTAGGAGCAGGAAGCCATGAAGGAGGTGGAGAAGGGGCATTTGGAGCCGTGGCCCCTTCAGTAGGACTAGAAGGACCCCATGGGTTCCCTGCAGCACTGTTGGAATTGTTACTCTGTTCATTATTGGAATGGTTATTGTTATTATTGCTCGAAGAATTAGTCATAGTCTTTGTCGACTGTTGAATAACTGTCCCGACATTATTCCCGTTCGTTGCTGACATCATCGTTATTTTATTGCTTGGATTAGAATTAAAATTATTGCTAATAATTCTCTCAGGAAGGGTTACACTAGAAGTACTACTACTGGTATTTTTCGTTGCATTATTATATCTCTGTAGTCTATTCGTTTTCCATCTATACTCTGTTATACTCTTTTGACTGTTGCTGTCATTGTTATTATTATTATTTGTAGAAGTAGTATTATTGCTACCGTTGCTTGTTAGACTTTTATCTGGATTATTGCTAAGATTAGCATTATTATTGCTCCGTTGTTGATCATTTCCAGTGGATCTACTACCAAGATCCTTGACTGCTGTGGGAAGATTCTTGGTCGGATTTTGCTTATTACTGTTGCTGTTCACCGTGGTGGAAATATTAGTATTCGATATTAGTGAATAAGTCGCTGTAATTTTTATGTTGGAAACATCCCCATTCCTACTTCGTTCTTGTAGGACCTTTCCCCCGGTTGTTGTGGAGGTGGCTTCATCTTCAAGAGATTTTATATTTTGATTCAGAAAGGTCCCCGGTCCTTCGCCGTGGTTGTTGTTGTTGACCTGGGTGGTGTTTGGGTGTTTCTTTGCCGGATTTGGGATTATTATTGACTCCTTTCCGGAACTTATCACCCCATTGTTGCTAAGTCCCCCGGGGTTATTATTGTTTGACTTTAGCTTCTTGGGCAAAGGAATTTGAAGAAGGGCTTCCTCGCGATCTCTGTCTCGATCTCGGTGAAGGCTGAGCTCTTGCCGTGACTTCTCGTAGGCAAGAGACTTCCACTTTTTTGCCATGAGACATCGAGGCATTTTGATGTTTTTACTTGGGGATTTTCGGGTGAAAATTACTTGCAAAATTATTTAAGGTGAGACTTATTTTTTGAATTGGTTTTCTGAGTTGCTTAATAACTTGATTCGGATTAGGGAAAACTCAAAAGGGGTGTAACCCAGTTTACCTTTTCAAATGGGATCAGTCAACTGAAACTTAAAGGCAGAGGGGATTACAGGTTTTGAGAAAAACTTCACATTTTCTTCAAAAAAGTTTCTCCCTGTTCAAAGTCCAAGATTTACTTTTACATTGAAAGTTGGCTAGGAGCAAAGACTTCTGGGTTGTTGACTAAGGCAATAATCTTCTTGACTAGATTTGCAAAAGTTGACGTAGTTTCTGCTGAGACATTTGATACCGTCATGATTTTTGTTTTATATAAAAACTTTCTCGCGAAACAATTTTACTTTTTTAAATTTTGAAACTGTACTAGTCTTTTCTGTTTAACTCAAGTTTTAAATCTTTCTTCATCCATTTCTTTTACTTAGTTCTTAGTCTAATGTTGGGCAAACTTAATGAATTGGACAATTCAGGCAGACAGGGGTGAATAAAAACACGGGTAGGTTGATCAAAAAGTGTTTATAATTTAGCTGTTTTTTTTTCATAAAACTTAGCAAACTCAGTAGCGGTGGTTCTGCCTGATCGGACTTTTACAACATTTGTTAAAGGAGCAGGTGAGATGAGACAAAACCCACCCTCAGTCAGTCGTTAGGGTCTTTGAGAACAAAGCTGGTAATAACATAACGGGAGGGTGACTGGGACCAGAATGGTATCAACTGAAAGTAAAACCCGAGGATTTAAACTAGACTCAACAGAAGTTGAACTGAGGAGGACCATCAGCAACCACTGACTGACGACTGTTGACTACACACGGAAGAAGGGAGGATAGGAGGGGTGGTTGTTGCTTAGGCAAAGTATTTCAAATAACTAGCCACGGACTCGGCCCATGCCTGCCAAGATATGTATGAGACTCTGAGCAGTGGTACCAGTCCAGCACCACCGGTGGTGGTGGTTTTAGGTAGGGATTCAACTTGCTGCTCTTCCCGTATAAAAATATATAAGGGTTGAGTATGGGGACCCTTTACTTTATTTTGAATATCTAAGGGTATGTTACTTTATGCTTAAAAATTTGCGATTTTTATTCTTGGGGAATAGTGACCCTTGAGGCCCCTTTTAGCGTCGGACCCTGTACCCTACCTAAGTTCTAGCCCTTGTGCTTGACAAACCTGTTCTGAGACGTTTGCCAATTTCACAGCTAGACTTAGATATATTCTATCTGGAGATTGTTTTTCTGTGGTGGCTGCCTAGTTCGGGGAAATCGGATCGGATAGTTGGGAACGGAGGATAGGAATGGACTGTCGAGTCGCGCAAGCCCCAAAAACTAAAGAACAGATTCTCTACTCAAGGAACTTGCTAGGAACGGAGCCCTTGGCTTACAGAAGAATTCAAAATAGCTAACACTTGCACTACTACTACTGCTGCTACTATTATTATTATGTACTACTACTGCTACTACTACTACTACTACTATTAGTACTACTACTGTGTACTACTGCTACTATTACTACTGCTGCTACTATTACTACTACTACTGCTACTACTACTGCTACTACTGCTACTACTGTGTACTACTACTACTGCTAAGATTACTGCGATGCTACTACAACTGCTACTTGTAATATTTGGTAACTTGTATTCCCTTTGGAGCTAGTTCCTGTGAATCTCATAGGATGACGAATTCTTCTCCTGGTATATTCCCACCAGATCACCCAAACCACCAAGAAGGAAAGTATCTACGTTTATGCATCGTGAACGATAACAGGCTAAAATAGTTTTATTTCGAAGGGGAAAGTTACAAACTATTGAAGGAGGTTAGAATAACCGTAGAGTTTCTTTTATATTATTATTTTTATTATATTGGTCACTTATTATAGTCTTTGCGAATATTCCGTTCGATACAGAAACCAATAGGCAGAAAGTACCATGAGGTGTAGGAAGTATGCAACTGCCTGCTATTATATTTTATTAATCATACTTATAGATAATTATCATGGAAGAAACTAATTTTAGTTCATAATACTTTTTATTCGAGTTGGACTTCTTGAATTTTTTAAAGAATGAGTTTGTTCCTCCTTACAATTTATGTTAAAACAACTAAAGAAAACGCTAGCTAGATTACAGGAGAACGCTAGATTGATCTTTCCAATTTATAAATTCTGTGACTTCTACCTTCTATGTTTAAATTTACACTACTCAAACCTACCAATTGTTGACTATACTATTTGGCCTATGTTCTAAACGCCCAAGTTACCAATGAAATGTCAACTGGTGTCCCAAGTTGTATTGATCTGTAGATCATTTCTGTTAATTACTCTATTGATCACCTTTTTGGCATAAACAAAGCCTCGTCTCCTTTAAACTCGCCAAAACAACTGTGCTCTTCAAAGGAGCCTCCAGAATTGAATAGTATTCCAATAATATTGCAATACAGGGTAAGTAACTTGGTGAAGCAAAATAACTAAAATTTCCCTGTTTCGTGTCTTGAACTTACGCTATTAAGTTTGCATTAGTTCAAAAGCCGTATCCAAAATATCAAATGTCAGCAGTATAAAGCGTGTCTCGTGTCTGTTGCACACAATAGGAGAAAGAAGAACACTTAAAGTGAGAGAGAGTATAATAGGAGTTGAAGAGAGGGACAGGAAGTAAGAAAGGCTTGAGTTTCATCGAGGAAGCTCTGGAGTCAATAGCAATTTAATACATTCATTGTTCTTGATAGGACCAGCAGCAAAGTATATCAAAACCTCCATTAGACTTTAATGGAAACGGTAATACTTCTCTAGAGAGTTGTGGCTGTTGTGTAGTTTAATGTGCTTCTGTTGATGATGTTCACCATTGCATTTATTTACACTGGCAAAGGCAAAGGATGAACAAGTGGATTTCCAACGTGTTGAGCGCCGCTGTAATAATGTTATGCGATTCCTAAAGCATATCCCAATCGATTGAATTTATTACCCGAAGTTAGTAAATATATTTATCTCGAGTGAAGTAATAATTTGTTGACCTTTTCAGGCCTTAATTTTGCCAGGAATGCCTAATAACTAATATGAACTTAGCATTCATTTTAAAAAGCCACACATATACTATTCTGGGTATACTTAGACTATTTAATAGTAAGAATTGTATACTATTTAAAAAGTACTTCCATGATCACCTTAAGTAAATTACTGTACCCTAAGCTGCGTAACCCTTTTACCACAAGCTGAAAGTATAATTGGCTTTTCTTTCATTCCAAGTTGGTTTATTTAATGTCCCACTTTGAATCTAAAAGCCTCCTTAACTCCACAAACCTAGAATTGTTACTTTTAAATAAATCTCGTTAAGGACTACATAACTTTCCATTTCGTCTGGATTGTTTCCCTTTGGTTGAGGAAAGTTAAGAAAGAAGGCAAAGTAGTATTAAAGGGAATAAAAACTTTGTTTTATTATTTCTCGTCTTGGTGGTGGATTCAATGAACGAGAAAAGAATACACATTAGCCTCTTTGAGACTCTAAACATTTGTAAGGATGTGTAAATCCCTTGAGTCCACAAATAAAGACAACTCACCGGGGTACGGACTTATCTTTTATCCCAACCTAGATACTTCTTTGCCTTATTTCTGTCCAGAACTGTGTCTTTTCGTATATTTCTATATCTTATTGCCGAGCCACTCCCCCTGCAACTCCCACTCGACTCTTTTAAGAAGCTTACTTTCTTTTCTGGAACAGTAGCAAGGATTTTTCCGGAACGTCGGAATGTATTAAAGTTCAATGACGGTATGGAAAAGACACCGATCATCACTTCTTTATGCTTTAAACAGATTATCCCTTGATGGACTCATGTTTTTATTCCAGGACAAATATCATGTAAGATTTCTTGTCACCTCTATAGGTTTGGGGTTTTAGCTATGAACTGTATGCTCTCTGGCATTTAAGAAATTAACTTGTTAAAAATGTGATCCAACTGTTATAATAAATATGTCGGGTGATGAGCCTTATGAAAGGTTAGGGGTGTTATGTAACTTGCATAGTATGTCGCCCAGTTGCCTCTTTATTGTTTTTTATTTGTTTTAGTCTCCTCTAATCTGTATAAATTCTATAAATAAAGGATACAGGCTGCTAGTTTTTTTTATAGTTTTGGTTCAGTTTCCCAATGCGTAGAAGTAAGTTCGGATGGACAGGCCGAGAACGGAAAGTGAAGCAGAGTTTGGAGAGAGAAAGTAAAAATAAAAATCCCTTGGACCATCCGACCATGAAATGCACCCAAAGACTCTGAGAGTTCAGAGATCCCCTGCAGTTTCTTATCCTTCTATCCTTATTTTTTTTTACTTTTTCTATATACGTAATAGCAACAACTTCCTTTACAAAAAGAGAACGTGACGGTAGGAAGAGAGCTAGTTTATGTACTTCTGTACAAGGGGAAAGTGGTTCTGAGAAGTTAGCACTTGGTCTGGGTGATTTTTCTTCACGCCCTTAAGAAGAGTGGAGGGGAGCCTCTGACAGAAATTATGTTCCAGATTGGATGAAGACTTCCGTCGGGCCAGTAGATCACCCATCACATACCCAAGCAAGCGATCCTCAAATATCCGGAAGCTCTGGGAAAATGCCCGATAGCAGAAATATTTCGGGTATTACTCCTACCAGAGGTTTTTTAAAAACTTGAATCGATTTCAATCCATTCTTTTCCAACAGCGTCCATTCCTAGTCTATGTATGTATGTATGTACTACGGAGGTTGTAAATGATTGACATTAATTGCCAACCATTTTTCTCCACCTTGTTAACCCGTTGAAGTTAATTATGGAGAAAGCAACCCCCCAAGGAGAACATGCGTCTTTCATGTCCGTGTCTTGATTCTAAAATGTAATTTGTAATTGTCTCATTGCTTTCAGTCGATTGCTATTTTTCTTAAGAAAATCAGAGTGGATTTCTTTCATCAAATTTTGATTAAGCTGGTCAACTTGAACGGGTTTACGAATTGTTGTAAAACGTTAGGTCCCTGGTGCTGTCATAGTTTCAGTGGCAGGGTAACTTTGGAGTGAATGCTTCTACGTCAATTTTATTAAGGAAGAAGGTGAGAGTGAGATGCCGATGGAGATTACCACCTGGAGAGTGTGTCATCGAGGGCATGAAGACGGATGGGCTTTTTTCCTTGTAATTAAGCCAAGGTATTTTTATCCTAATGGAGCGACTCACACCTCAAACACTACATGTTTAATTATTTGATTGCGTTTTATTTTTAGAATGCTTAAGTTATGGTCATTGGATTAAAATTATGGAAATGGACATGGAATAGAAATGACGTCAAGTGAAGGAATCATTCATCACGTTTTTTATACAAAAAGTAAATGGAAAGTTTGTAATGAATTGCTCGTTAGTTCCTTGCTGGGAAACTTTTTATAACTTAGTATTGTTTTAAATGCAAGAGACTGTGAATTGCGATTGAACCGTTTCACAATTTCAAAGTTTTTATTCACAGTCTTCGCCACTCTTTGCTGCTGTAGTTCCGTCAGGGATTTATTTTATTTTATTCACAATTTAAAAATAATCAATACATTCATTCTAAAACCTTCTAACACGGGGTAAACCGTTTGATTTCCCAACCTTCTGTATTCCTGAATCAATCCTTCCTTCCATACCCAATCAATGATACTGGACTGGATAGCTGTAAATCAAAAATGTAAATTGTTCTCTCCCTTTCTACTTTACTAATTAGCATTTCTATAGAGAAATAGTAGTAGTAAAGTAACAGTAGTTGTGGCGTTGCGTTGCAGTGGATGAAACCGTAAAGCTGTTTGTTGGTCCTGGCTTTGGCTAGATTGAAATGGAAAGGGTGTTGCTTCTTTGTCTAGTTGTGGATTTGACATGGATAATATTCAAGGGCTTTATTTATTTATATTATTATTATTTTTTTACTCCTGCAAAATCAGAGGTAGAGGAATGCCGGACGGACGACCGGTTGCAAGCAGACTGTCAGCCTCTGCCTACTCGTGTGCCTGAGTACAATAGAGTAAACGATTTAAATTCAGGAGATGAAACCTCAACGAGAAGGTAGGTATTGAAGGTGAGCCTTCAATTCTGAAACGTTTAGATGATTTTATACAGTTTACGTCGCTCTTTCCCCGTGTATAAGACGCGTAAAACGTTACAAGAAAAATATCTAGATATCATTTTCCTTATTGCTGTAATTCAATGATAGGAAGCAAGGTTGGGTGCTGATTTTAAGGTGTTGTATTGGAATGCACAATCTTAATATTGCAAATAGCCCGTCTTCCTTTCGTATAAAATGCATATGATAATTTCCAGATGATATAATCGGATAGTATTTTTCACGCGGGCTGCAAGGAATCTCCGCGGCTTATTAACGAACATTGTGAAAAATCCTACGCAGGCATGTGTGCATTTTCAAGTATTGTATTGGACTGCAGATCTACATTACCATAAAAATAATATTTCGGTCAGGTTATGCCAAAAAACGGGTCATTCAGTTAACCAAACAGCAGACTGGGTTAGTAGTAGTAGGAGTAGTAGTAGTAGTAGTAGTAGTAGTAGTAGTAGTAGTAGTAGTAGTAGTAGTAGTAGTTGTAGTAGTAGTAGTAGTAGTTGTAGTAGTAGTAGTAGCCCTAGTAGTAGTAGTAGTAAAAAGGGATGAAAGGGATTCATACCTGGATGAATTAGATTGAACAAAAGGGCAGGTTAGGGTTGATTTTGGCCCGTAAGTATTTCAAATTTTATCCCTACAGTAAAATGGTTCATCTTCCCTCGTCCTTTTGTTCCTTGTTCAATTGAATTGGTTCGTTCCGTGACATTTGCACCTGGCTGGATCGTTTGTTCAGTCCACAATTGCACATGGTGCTTCCTACTATACGGCAGTAGTTTAATTTATAACATTCCGCATAGTATAGTATAACTATTAGTTGTCCCTGCTCAAATGCTTTGAATCCGTCCCTTCTTATTAGTATTCGGAGGATGTAAAGGGATTCAACAACGAATGTCACCCTTAAAGTATTAACTAACCTTACATATCAAATTTAGTAGAACTTTTATACTTTTTGTTAGTAAACATTCAATCCCTCTGTAGTTGTTTACCACCGGCTTGGTTTAGCAACGTCAGTCTAAGATAAAATGAGACTTTTCTTTTAGTGGAATGTCTCAATGAATTCGGAATGTGAAGGAATTATTTCGACGAATTTCGTTTAGTTTTATGATTTATATAGTAAAGATGAGTGTTCGAAGCATATCCCAGATTCTACCTGCTGACCTTAGTTTAGCACAGAATTTGTTTGGAGGTTGTGATCGTTAAGTGATGATCGGACGACATGCTTAACTTACGTAAATAAAAATTAACTCCTCTTGAACCCAAAAAAGTAGTTTTAATGCAATTTCACATTTAGTTTGACAGAACTACGCTTCATGTAATTAAATTAGCAAAATATTTCACCCAACAAAGCTTAAAATAGGAGAATAATAATATAGTCATCGTAAGGATGTAATCTAATGCGACTTATGATGAATTTCTAAACAAAACTACAGTCCCCATCTTTAAACCATTGAAGTTTCCGAGAAATACTTGTTTAAGTTGACATTTTAGATTATATCTCTAGTAGTAGTACACAGAATTAGGAACAAAAGTAAAGATATTAACAACGTACCAACTAACTTTATTAAGGGGTGAAAACCCCTTTATGTGAAGGCTCTGTCACTCCGTCCGTCTGTCCGAGCGATAACTTTCGAACCGTTGAACTTTTTTGAGTTCCGCTTTCGTATATTTTTCCAACTAAGATTAAGTTCAAAGATGGGCCAATTAGGTCAAACCTCACCCCACCCCACCACCCCGGTGGGGTTGAAGGTCACAATTTCGTCTATGCTAACCCCTATTAACGAAAAGTATCGTGGAAAGGTACTCACTAGGGCATTTAAAAACAATGATCAAAACAATGATCAAAATTGTTCTGTGAAACTCAGGTCAAAAGGTATGACCTTAACAAGGTCATGATGGGGCAGAGTGAGACTACCAAACTACCAAATGAATCCCCACAAGTGACAACTTCATTGGAGCCTATTTGGGCACCCCCACTGACCTCGGTCAAAAGTTATGACCTTGCAAAGGTCGAATGGGGCGCGGTATGAGAGCCAAATGGTACCCCAAAAATTTCTCACAGTACCCCAAACCCCCCAGAACTCTAAAAAAACTTTCGGTAGGTACTTCCTTCTTATCCTTAGACGGTAGTCCGACCTGTATGTAAATGACTTCTATGCAAGCGACTTCTATGCAAAAGACTTCTATGCCACCCATCGACTTCTATGCAAACGACATGTATGCGCCCATAAATAAACATGGTGTAGTGCACGCTTGCAGTTTTGAGTTACATCTTATCATTAGTCATATTTATCCATAAAAAGGATCTGCATTATCTGTGGTATCAGCTATACTGCTAAAGATAACGGCTGGAAAGGAACTTACTTTTACTATATCTTTCTATAGCTTTACTGCATTATTATCCACTCAAGAGAACTATAAGCTATTCTAATTCTAACAAGCCTTAACCCCAATTATCTAATTCTCTCACTTTGTAGAAACCTGCGAATCGTATTATACCAGTCCGTAAAAATATCTGCGGTCAAGGCACGTCAAGTAAAAATCATTCCACTACGACTAAATTACGGTACTTCAAAAAAAAAGTATCCACCCGTAACTTTTTTGACATGTTATTTGCATATAAGTGCTTTAAGTTTGATGTTAGACTGAGCTCGAGATTATCATTAGATTCTCTAATTCATCCAATACCATCGCATAGGATGCATCCCATAAAAGTGCAAGTGCATTTTTAATTTTTTTTTTAAATGTTCAATGGTTTTTTGAAATTTAATGATTTCTTTATGAGATAGAACTCTTGCTCCTTATCAGATCATCTAATTCAACTCTAACTATCGTTTTAGGATAGAAAATAAAAAAGTAAAAACAGTCATTTTCCCCCAAGTTTTTGACATTTTTATGAAAAAAAGTTGAAAATTATTTTTTTAATTTCAAAATTCTTTTTCTTTAACGTCGATTCGAGTTTATGAGAAGCTCGAATCTGTAATCAGAATTGAAATCGGGTGAAAACTCTAGGAGGAGATAGCACCTAAAGTTTGATAAATACATACAAACAAATTATTTTACGTTTTAGTAGTATGACTATTTTTCTCTACTAACTAAAGCACAATTCATCATAATCTTCCCATATTATGCTTTCCATTGTACAAGACTCAACAATTGTACTATTTTTATGCGTTTCATTTCTGTGGCATAGACGTCGTTCTAAAAAAATTGCATAAATGTCTTTTGCATAGAAGTCTTTTGCATAGAAGTCGTAGAAAAATAGTGGCCTATGCAAGCCTTGCATAAAAGTCGTTTACATACAGGTCGTATAATCTCCTTAGACTACTAATTAACAATATTGCAAACTTCAACTACTCCATCTGCCTGACCTGGGGTAGTTGCCCGTAAATCCTTCGCCTTAGAACCAAAACATTCACAGTTTTAGAACCCGTAGTATAATAATTCTTTTGCCCAACAATAAGTCTGAAGTCTGACAACTAACCCAGACCTGTATACTTGAGTCGTCCAAACTTCTGAATATGGGGTGCCATGCATTTAATATCTCTATTGGATTTCACAAGTACATAAGCAACAGACCCAGGAACCATTCGAAAACTGTATCCAGATCATGGGACAGAAACTAAAACGTTTGCACTGTCACTTGACCCTGGCAAAGATATTTATACTATAATTGATAAGATAAAGGTGAGAGAGACTCCAAGCGCATTTAATTTTTTTTTGGAAGTATCCCGAATTCATATTGTTACTGAGAAGTAGGGTTTTACCATGCCCAGGCGCCCAGGGCGTGAAGGCGCGAGGGCGGGCAGAAAACAGGGCATTTGCCCAG